>JACJUY010000805.1:145762-188540 GCA_014220935.1 Platorchestia sp. MABIK
AACGTGGTATACTGACGTGTTTTTACTTACTAACGTGGTGTTCTGACGTGTTTTTACTTACTAACGTGGTATACTGACGTGTTTTTACTTACTAACGTGGTATACTGACGTGTTTTTACTTACTAACGTGGTATACTGACGTGTTTATACTAGCTTGGAGATTTACAGTGAAACTTGGAGCCTGTCTTCACATTTTGAGCCGAGAGAGTAACTATGTAAATAATAGGTGAATAGTTGTTATTTATTTGAATTCAGACTTATAGAGTATATCACGATGAAAGTATTCTCAGTTTTTGTGATAGGTGAAAGCTTAAAAAAATTATGATACCCATTCCGACGATGTTTTCAGTCAGACCCATGCTTTGTCCTCATTCAGAATTGCGACGAAAAAGATGTCACTATCAAAATGTTTTCTTTTCCGGCCAATCATATTCTCGGCTGACACAAGCATAATAGCCATAAATTATAGAAGGGCCTGCGTTACAGCCTTTTCCGTCGTCCGAATCTCACGAGTGGCAACCAATCGCCTCTCTAATGGGAGCCATCAAAGCCCCGATAAAGGAAAAGTGTCCTGACACACAAGAGGCTCGCTCATCATTTGCTTTTGGCAGAATAAGCTCGCTGAAATTCTTCCGTCAAGCCGAGGCTGGATCAAGATACGATCCAGAGCATCAATTTGCAGATTTTTTATTATTTTCATGCAATAGAGGAGAAATTGGCGCTAGTTCTTGATTGATTTCTGTAGTAAATGCACTCAAGAGTTTATACAGAATTATGCAACACTGAAGCTGCCTACTATAGAGGAATAGGATTCAACGAGTAAAATAACAATTGCTGCTCAAAATGAATAATCATTATCAGGTGGGTTGAGCTGAAAATTTATTTTCCCCCTCAGAATGTATATAAGAGTACGGAGAATGAAAAGTACCTCTTGCGACTCGTAAGTTTTGCATGCAGACAAATTGGGAAACTTATGTACGCCATTTATCATCATCATCAATAATGCGAAGTTTCTCGTAGTCCATCAAACTTTATTCTGCAGTTGTAATAGCAGACATGAAGAGAAACAAACGAACCAGGACATCAATGATCTAAACAGCTTACAAAGGTCTGAAATGTTTCTGGTAATGTGTAGTTAAACTAAATGCTCAATGTTTACCTAAGGAGTAACTTGACTTTAAAAACCTCCATTCTTTGTAATTACCGGAAGATTCTAATATTTTGACGGCTCTCTAATTCATCCAGTCGCTTTCTCATCTGTACATCTTTAAAAATAAAAGAATTTTCGACATTATTTTTCTGTTCAGCCACTTTTATTCAAACACTGCTATCAGTTTTTCTCATGTAGACTCCGGCACATCCCCGGCAATGAATTGCGTGAATGATTCTGCAAAAATTTTCACCGTTTTTCTTGCCTTCATTTTGACAGATGTCATTTTTTAGTGAGTTGAAAGATTTTGCGGCAAGTAATGTGGAACATGGTCTCATAATTTTGTTTATTCGTTCTGATGTTCCTTTTATGTAGGGTACACTAATGAATATTCCGGTTTGAGATTCAGTTTCTTGGGGTTAGATTTCAGAGCTCATTGAATTTATCAGGCATTTCCAAATAATTTACTAGGGATATCTATTTAGCTCTAAAGTTTTGCTACTTCTTCTTTAAAATTTTCTTGGCTTCAGTAGGTTGTGGCTCTATTTAAAAAAGCAGCAACACTTTACTCCTAGGTTACGAGGGATTAGACAAAATATCTCGATATTTTTGTCTTCAGAGATCCGTAAACAGAGTCGCTCAGGGCACAGGTTGATTCTCTTCTTATTAGGATGTCAAGATATGGGAGAGGCTTGTATCCATTTAGTTAGTAAATGAAATGAATGCATTAGTTGATTCCATTAATGTGATACGAGGAATTTTTGAGAAGTTAAACAGGTGCTATTGCAGTAGTATTATCTACACAACGTTTGTAAATAAGGGCTCCACACGGAGGGTCTCTGAAAATGAGTTTTTCAATATTGCAATGGTAAGTTCAACTGAAGTCACGATCTCGTTGCTGACTATGGGAGACCCGTGAATTTACTTAAGTACTCTATTTTTCACCGAAAAATAATAGACTTGTGACTAAATTCTGCAAAGCTAACTATTTTGTCTGCATTAAGCGATGTGGTTTCTCCCCAACAGTTCGATTGGCCAAGATCCTCTTTCGATTTTTCTAAGTGAAACGTATAAGAACAGAAGGACAGTGCACCTTTACACAAAATGACTCGAGAATACGTTCATCAGAGGCTACTCAATTTTCAAGACTTTCTTTTGCTGTTAACGAGTTTTTCAACTTCTGTGGTTCTTGATTGGCTACTGGACATGAAATGTTCGACAAATATTTTGATAGTTCGTGCGTTGGAGATCCGTAAAGCGCTACTACAGGTCTGATGGGATGAACTTCTTTGTGAAGTTTAATTAGGCCGAAGAATAATGGGATATTTGCTGGATAATGTTGGCTGTTGATCATACCACTACACTGATACATGTTCATTCGAAAAAGGTTTACCTTCAGGAGTGTGTATGAATAGGGGAAATAGAACTAATAAAAGAAAATATTTTAATGAAGGACTTGTTATTTCAGTATGGTACTTAAATTTGTAAACACATTTTCCAACTTGGAAAATCACGTCAACAATTCATTCACTGCTTCAATATTTCACCAACGATTGTATTCGCTCCTCAGCTTGTACAAATTCATGGAATCTTTATGAAGCTGTTGCAAATACACTTTATCAAGCGCAATTGTGTGTGACTTACTTTTTCACTATTTTCGGTCGATTTAGTTCTTCAGAACTTAAGCGAGCTGTAGTATCTTAAATTGGTTTGCCTATGTGCGTTTTCCTTATTTTTAACCGCTAGGTTTTTTGTTAGCATTAAGGCTAAACTTTGATGATTTGGTGCTCTAACCTGAGTATTATTTTAGCGTGCAAGTTACATGCAGGCCCGAAAATGAGCTCGGAACGATATTCTTCCCGCAATACCTCACATTTCCACATAATTACTTTGAAAGTTGCCTTTAATTACTGATTAACGTATGTTAAAGTTACTGAAGTATGCGTGCTTGGTATAAACTTAATTACTTCAGAAAAATAAAATGCTCAACTCATCCTCATCAACAGTCTCATTGAAAATAATCCGAAATGTCATTAACGATTTAACAGCGTAACTGAAACAGGTGCTTTCAGTGTAACATTAAGCGATAACAGCCTAACTTTGGAGAAGCCGTTCTCACCATGGATTGAAAACTAAAATTTCATGGCAACTCACAATAGCCTCAAAATTCTCGAGGGTGCTAAAAACTTTAATAAAATTACATAAACTTCCAGCAGATGAAGAATTTTCCGATTTTTTATGTTCTCCTTTCACATACGGTTAAATGGCTTTGGTGTCAAAATTGTTGTTAGAGTATGTTAGTTCAAAATCTCGATCCCGAACAAACTTACAAAGTGTGCTGAATGGTTAAGAAAATTTGGGAAGTTCATTTCCATCTAGAGAGTTGCTACCATCGCACCAGACTTGATGAGTTTCAGGGACTGAGGTTTTGAGTTTCAAAACCCGGGACTGAGAGTTAGCAAGAATGCAATAAAAATGAAGCCTTGAGGTTTCGTTACTCAAAAACAAAGTAAAAACCATGAACAATAAAAAGATCGTTTTTTTTGTAGCTGGCCTTACGGAATAGCAGTTTATACCATTTGACAGTGATTTCAGACTGAATACACTTTTCAGCCCTCAGCTAACTTTGAAAAGTTGACTCGTGCGAATTTATGGTCATTAATTTTTAATGCTAGCGCATCTCTGTGCGCTCACATGACGCACGCAACTGCACGAACGTCGCACGAGAACGACAACATGACCATTGCGTGGAGTGACACCATCAGGCCATTTGAGCCCACAGAGCTGTGCAAGAAGTGAAAACTAGTCGCCTCAGATTCGAATGTGACAACTTTTCAATATTAACTAGGGATTGGAAAATATACTTAGTCTAAAATCACTGTCATATAGAATAACCTGTTAATACTCATGTCCGGCTGCAAAACGACCTTTCCGTTTTCCTTTCTTTTGTTTTTTAGAGACTAAAAAAGGCAACGCTTCATTTTCAGGACGTTTTTGTAAACTCAGTCCCTGACTGTGGAGGGGTATGCGCGTGTGAGATGAAGGAAAATGCCTTAGCTTCGGTTGATCGAAGTGTGACTCCAGATTCTTAGAGATGAAGACAGTTTTCTTCACAATAATCTAGGTTTAAAATTTAGCTAACAAATACTAGTGATGATTATAAATGCCGAATAGTCAGTAACGCTTATTTTTAATGTAGCGAACCTTGTTTTTTCTCAATTGCTTCTTATGCTAATTAGTGTAAGCTAAAATTCAGAACTTTACAGTTTGCAATTCTTTTGTTTCGTATCAAAGACTTCTTGAATAAAACAGTGACGCGATAACGCCAAACTCGAATACGCATGTGGAAGAATTTAATTATTGTGAAAAATACTAAGCTGAATATACCATCAATTTTTCATCACACATTTTCCAAAAAATTTCATGAGAGTTTCGGCGAATTTGAAATTCATCTTTCATACCCTCTGAGTTGGATTTCAACTATTTTCAACACAATATTTTCAAAAACTTTCACCTATTTTTCCCCAAAATTGAACATTTAATTTCGAGCTCCTTGTCTCTTTCATGAACTCGAGCACGAGCATGAGCTTATAAAAGTGCTGGCGGCTAATAAGAGATAAGACGTTCTACTCAGATCTCAGGAGCGAGGAAGCCCTTTTGTAGAAAGAAGAAGCGCCTTAATATGAATATTTTAAAGCTTTACGCCAGCCTGCCAGCGCGGCGCGAATGCTGTTCTCACGCGAACCTAAGCGCAAGTTCCTTCTGACAAAGCCTGCGGCTTCTGCCTGCGACGCAAGCTGAGCATTGGGAGAAAGAGTCTGCTTCTTAAAAACGCTAATGGATCCTGCTCTCTACCAAACAAAACTTCCCAGCCTTCAGATAAATAAAAAAATTACGTTCGACGGAAAAAATAAGTGAATGAATTTTGTAATTCGAATTTTTCGGAAAAATGAGCTGAAATCGATGTAAATACTTTCAATAATTGATTCATCTTTTCTCAAACCATCAAATCGTTGAACAGTAATTTGAAATTAAAACCAGATTGTCTGTTACGTATGAAGTATGGGTAGAAACACAACTATTCTTTGATCACTCTACTAAATATCGGCGTTTTTTCCTACCGTTGTCTTTATTGAGATAAATTTAGCCAATCGTATTGTTTTTTCGGTGAGTAACGCTAACTTGAGCTGACAATGTATTCTAAAAGCTAAAAGGGCAATGTCACTGACACAAGGGTGAGAAACGGACACAGCTCTAGCTTATGCTTTAAATGATTGAGAGTTAGTAACTTTTATTGACTCTCAAATATTTTTAAAAAGCTATTAATTTATAAAGCTAATTACTCTTTGCTAATAAAATAAAACACCGAAAAAAGCAAAAACTTTGAGCCAAAACTCACCGAAAAACCATACTTACAAGATGACATGAAGCATTAAGAGTGAATATGAAGTGGTCAGTCCATATCAGGTAACCAGATCACTGAGGGCGTGAGACTTGCCAGTCGTCAAGACTTGGCTATCGCATCAGCGGAGAGTAAAGTCGAGTTTGAATTTATACGACATCATACTGTGTTAATTTATTCTTTTACAGACAAAAATAACTCTGCATTATTCATATAATGCGCAGCCTGATTCAAGCTCTGAAAAACTAGGGTAAGGATTTGATCCGATTAAGTTGAGGTTCGCATTCGACAAGTATAACTCGAGGATCGGCAGTTGACAATGCAACGGATGATGAACGCAATTAGTAGCTCATTTTTATACATGAGAACATTTGTCTAGAATTAAAAGAAAAATGTACAAACATAGTTATTGCATTGCCAGTCGCTCAAAACGCTTATGCTGGCCTAGAGATTCCATTAAACATTGACAAGGATGTGCTCCTCAGAAGTGCGTCTGTGGTATTTTATAAGAAATATATGAACATTAAACCTGAATAACGTTATTTTTCATTACCAAATACTCGTAAATAGAGCAGCAAGGTATGGACTCTAAATCATTTTCGATATTTCGTTTGTATTTGATGACATTCCTCTTTGAATTTGATGACAAGAATTTGCACTCATGTTTCACTTTCCCTGAAATTCATTCACACCTGTTTTCCTCCTGCAACCGCAAACTGTGGCCATTATTACATCTTACTGATAATATCCAATGATCTCAGCCCGAAAATTACACCTAAAAACCTAAATGGCTGAGCGCTGTGGTAGTTGCGTGCCGCCGCTCTCAAATCCAGCAGATGAAGCACCCGAGACTGACAGGAACTCATCGGCGCAGGCCACGCCTTTTCTGCTAGCCGACTTGGCAAAGGCAGATTTTTTTCCTTCTAAAATTTAAAGAAAGCTTTTAAGAAACTGCATGTACAACGTGTTCCTCAAACTTGCGTGTCAGTCGATGGATTTTGATGTTTTTTGCAGCACGAATGGAAATTTTGGATGATCTCTGTAACAACTGTCGATGGGATACTATTTAGAAACAGTAATGCCAGGCATCTGCACATCATGTGAAGTGGCCCATGTACCTCAAGACTAGTATCATTGTGAAGTAAAGAATTTTTTTGTTGAATTGTGGAAGCCAATTGTTTTGTGATGAGATTCGTGAAAGTGATCTTTTGAAATAATTGCTTGTGTGTCTTGTATTGTTATTCAAATTCCTCTTAATTTGTTTAAAAATACGAGCATACTCACCCTTCACTAATCGAATCGAATTTACACTCCAATCTGTTAGCTTCAATTAACAATCAGATTGCGTCCGTAACAATCGATGTTAGATTTTTCCCAGCTCGAAATGAAACAAGTAGTGATAGAGATGGCAGTGGAGAGTTGTAAAGAGTTCGAATAGAGATGCCGTAACTGTCTAGGCTTTACAGTAAAGATTCTGGCAAATAAATGAAAGAAATATGAAGCAAATTAATTTAAGAAGAGACGCACATTACGTACTTAAAACTTTCACGTATAAGATATTTTATACCAACGGAAAACTGCAGCAGTGCTTGCCAATGTGCATATTACTTTTATTGTTTAGCTACAATTAAAGATAATTAGGATTTGGTGGCCGTTTACTTCATGGCGATGCGAGTTTTCTTTGCTATAAGAAGCAATTGCAAGATGCTACTTGAGGAAATGACTTGCATCAAATTACATCCTCGCATGTGATAAGAGAAGCTGCAACTTCACATGAAAGTTGCCCTAGAACTTCCATCTCGAATTCTTTGCCGAACTACTATGCTTTTACAGCTTCTCGCTTTAGTTGGGAAGGCAGGCTCTCCAAACTCTGCAGTCTTAGGACTTTTTAGAACACTGAAATGAAACTTCTTGAAACATACTCCATTCAAAGCACGCTCGTCAGAAGGCAATTGTCTGCTCTGGCAAAACTTGTCTATTCAAAATTTGACCTGGCGTAGTCGATGTTCTGGAGCAACTTATGCATTCTTGTCACGATCTGGTGCATTGGCTCCTTGAAAAGTGCTTAAATCTCCGAGCTGGTAGGAAAGATCGTCCTAGCTTTAGGGGATTCAGGCAATAATGTAAGTTCTAACTAAATGTCGATGGGCAGAAGCCTAATATTTGCGAACTTACGAAGGTTTCCCAGGAGAGAGCACAGGCAAGACTGCACCTCGTATACAAAGAGTCTCAACAGAACTGCAATCTTATCTGTTCCAATTCGGATTTTCATGTATACGTTTGTGATTATGAGGGAGTTTCAATGATTTCGCTCTCAAAAATTAGTCTCAAGTATCCTGTACGATATTTTTAAATGTAGTTCACCAGTTTTAAATAATTAGCTGCTGTGTGATTTAAAAAAAAATTTGAAGGGGAACTTTGAACGCGTGCCAGGAAAATATTACTCATGACCTTTATCAGTAAAGATCAAGGAAGAGTAATTCAACAGTTCAGTGATCTATCGTTTCTTACCGTGCTACTGAAAGCCTCAGAGTTTATGATGATGACTTAAATATAAATTATTCCCCGAATGGAGATAGTGAAATCAAAAGGGTAGCCAAGATATGGGAGCGAGATATATTGTGATGTACACTCAAGCTTTTCAGTGATATGGGTGAGTGGATGTATTAAGTTTATTGCACTAAATATCATCTGGAATACTTCTTCTTTACAAATATCATGTTAATAAACTGCTCACAGCTATGGGGTGTTATAACGTATGATATGATCAACAACTGGACATTTCAAGCGACAAGACTGAGAGTCCTCTTCTCCCATAAGGTGCATTGCATAATTTTTCTCACAATGCTGAAGATGCGGGGAAAATCCAAGCTTATTTTATTTATGTGCGACTGATTTCACAGTCGTGAACTAAAGAGTAAATAAGTTCCTGAAAAATGAGGGGAGTTTCATCCCACAAATTACATTTATCGAGCTGAATTTTATGCCAAAGAAAACGAAAAAGCCTAAGAAAAACAGTTGTTCCAAGGGTGCAAAACTTGCGCAAATACTGAATGCGTAAAAACTGAATTCAGCACAGAATACACTCAGTTTTCATAGCGGACTTACCAATTGACGGTAGTCCAACATTTAAAAATTCTTCGAGCAAACTTTTCGTCCCGCATCCCTCATGAAAATAAGCAAATTTTAAAAAGTCGACCAAAATGGATCAGCACTAGCCTGCATCAGCAGGATGAGAAAGCTCTTTCCTTGGCGAAAAGCTAGGTGAAATGAGGATGTGCACCTCGAAAGCTTCGCTGTGAAAGATGTTAAGCGTTTCAGAGTTAAGTACAAATACTTTTCACCTTACTTAAAGATACCACTGAGACCTGCGATAGAAATTCGATATGACACATAAAACCCATTGCACTGCTACAATTATCAAAATAAATACATACTGCTCCGGATAAACCGGCCACTTAAATCTCAACCATCATACATTTCTTCGCAAGAAAGTCTCATACGAATAATGTTTTCTGCGATGCATTGAGCCAGTTCGCAGAGTAGTACGGGCTGTAAAAATCGTGAAGCACTGAATGCTGCTCCATTAAGGATGCTGTCCTCAGTACATCAGACGGGTAATTTAGCTCATACCGTCTCCAGGCGGAGCTTACAGTTACACACCCAAACTCTAAACAACTCTGCGTAGTGTACTTTAACCAGCTTGCCCTGTAGCAGGAAACTCTAGAATCTAGATAGTGAAAATAAGCTCTTCTATGCTCATGATGGTTCACTTTCAACTTAAATAAGCATTTCTTTGTTGTATCAGAGAGACGAAAAACTTGCAAGTCATTCAATTTAGTTTATGAAAAAATATCAACACAGCAATTAATTGATGTTTCAACCGTTGTGTACATTAAAAATTTTTGTTCAAGTGGGTAAATAAATTTCGTTTATGTGTTAACTTTCATGCTCTCTTCAGAGAGATAGAGGAACTTTATATTAGAAACAGCATAGAATTTTTTACACTTTTTGTAGAAATGTTTTATCTAACCCCATGTTTTCGAAAGGAGTCTGAGATGCGAGTTGATGGGAATTCCGGCCCATATATTCCTGTCTAGTAAATCAGTGAAAAATGTGCATCTGCCACACCGTATGAAGAGGGCAGAAATGCACGCTTCTTTTCAGAGCGAGAAGATCCTTCCTGGGCGTTGCAGATCCAAAAGAATCGGTGCAACTCGTTGAGCTCGCAAATCGCAATTGAAGTTGACAGCACTCCAGATATGCCCAGGGTTGTGCCAAGAACTGTTCCGAGCTCGTGCGGCATGAACTCAAATTTTGGCACCTCGGTCTGCTCTGCGCGAAGCTCTTCAGTTATAATTTTCAAAATGAATCCCCAAAAGCAACATCTGAATATTCCTTGCAAACTGAAGCTTCTCGCTTTTGTTGCACAGATTCCTCTCTGGCGCTAAGTTGCTCGATGTGGAGTGCTTTTTCGGCGGAATTTCCCAGCAACAAATACTGGCGAGACACCGTTTCCGGCGTGGCAACAGTTGCCTTGAAAGCGGTTTTGCAGATGCAGACCTATTCTCCTCAGCAGTAATCCTACAGCGACAAATGGATGCCCTGCGAGGAAAATGGCAACGCTCAGGTGGGTGTAAGGTTTTTATTTGTATCATTAAATTCAAAAGTAAAAAGATTTTAGCTCTGAAATTCGCCTCAAAAATAACGGTGGTGAATATACTTAACATTGTGCAAATGTATTTTAGCTTGTCTAAAAGTATCTTTCGGAAAACGTAAGAGCAATCATTGACGAGCTGGATATTTTCGAGTTTTATTTTTTCCCTCAATCATTTTAATTCAACGACAGCAATCAATATTTTGCCGATGCATTGTCTCTAGTTGGGAAAAAGTTCATCTAAGAATTAGCTGAATACTGTTTGCCCCAGTCGTTTAAGATCCCATCTAAAATTTTAAATTTTACATCTAAGTCATGTCCACTAGATTTCAAACGCTCTTTCAATATGTTACTTTGAGCCTAATTCATTTCCCTTCTCTTCTATTTGTATTCGGACGGAATATTTCCGATTGTACGACATGTGATTCTTACACATGGCCATTTGATGGGTATGCACCCTTGAGAAAGTATGCTTTACGCTAGGTTAGGTAGGAGCCTGGCACCGAGTTGTGTGGTGACACAGTCCACGCCAGCTGAGGCGTTTGGCTGATGGGCTGAACCTTTTTTTCCTGCCAGGTTCATACACATAAACCAATCTAAAGCGGCACCTTACCTATTCAGTTGTTAGCCTTCTTAATCAAAGAGAAATTATTTAAACCTCTTACGACTTCTCCTTTGTGGATTTAAAACCAACACAAGTCCTATGACTTTGTAAGGTGTCGTCTTGAACCCAGGACCCGAACGTTTGGATTTATGGGAGAACCTGCCACTCAGTAGTTTGAAAACAAACAGGCCTTAAATGCTCAATGGTTTTGGCTAAATAATCCATTTTATGCGGATTACTGTCTAAGTATTCCTGGCTGTTCTTCAGACCCTTCCCACGACCTTGCGTTTCAGCAGAGTTAATTTATCAGTTAGCGAGTAATGACTCGGAGAGACGCTCGACATCCAAGACTTCTCTTTAATTAATACGAGCCGTGGTTTAATCGTGGA
This sequence comes from Platorchestia sp. MABIK, assembly GCA_014220935.1. NCBI lineage: Eukaryota > Metazoa > Arthropoda > Malacostraca > Amphipoda > Talitridae > Platorchestia > Platorchestia sp. MABIK. Next base: position 156,965 of record JACJUY010000805.1, read on the forward strand.
CACATGGAGGTCTTGGGAAAGATCCTCTCTCTTTCATGCACCTACTAAGTCAATTTATGGCAAAAGACCGACTCTACGACGAATTTGATGTACAAGGAGCAAATATTTATCTATAATTCATCCGTTAGAAGGACGAATAATTATGCAAAACTAACAGAAAGGTGGTTTTCAATACGATATTATTGTATTTCAGTGCTATATTGCGACGAAAAAATACAGGAGTCTGCGTAAACTCTGTTTTTTCTTTAAATCAACAGAGAATTCAATTTGAGGAAATTGAAAAGTCTTAATTAATTCGTTCATCACCATGATTTGCTCAAAAATTAAACGTTGAGCACATTTCCATGGCGATATTTTTATTCAAGCACATGAAATTGCTCCATACAGGCAGAAATGTCATAAGTTATTGCCCTATAAAGGCAGAAATCAATTATTCACCCGTTAAGAAAGACGGAATAATTATGCAAAACTAACAGAAGGGCGTTGTTAAAAACGGTATGCTTGTATCTGAGTACTATATTGCGACGAAGAAGGCATTGGAGTCAGCGTGATTTCTATTTTTTTAAATTTGCAGGGAATTCAATTAGAGGAAATTGAAAGTAATCCATTAAGTCAACCGTAGGTCACTATAAATTGCTCAAAAATTAAACATTGAGTACATTTCTAAGGCCACATTTTTACGCAACCACATGAAATTGCTCTATTATGGGAGAAATATCATAGGTTCTAACTGGTTTTTCAAGGCCATTTTCAGTGCCTACCTGCCCTTCTATCAACTTGATAATGAAGTGAAATCATACAAGTAAGTGTTATTTTATCGAACCGAAGGCCATTCATCGAAAAAAATAATGTTAGAGGAGTTCCTTTTTTAGCAAGTTTGAAAAATGTAATTACTATAGGGAATTACATATAAAAAGTGTTAAAAACTGGGAAAAATTTTCAATCGTATTACCGACTTTCAAGAAACTATGCAGGTCGTGTGGGAGACACTTGCCTCTTCTGCGCTATTTGTTGAAGCGCAATTCCCATTAAATTTCAGGGAACGACCAAGCAGGACATCAAGCCCCCAAATACAAGGAAACAAAACTACTTCAGAGAGACATTGGATTCTCAATCGCACTAAATTTTAACGAGTGGCTTGCCTCAACAATAAAATCTACGCCATCAATCAAATAAAATCCCTGACACGGAAAACGAATTGAATTTGCCATCGCAAACGGTCGCTAAATTGTAATTTTATGCGACAAATGAACTGCATGAACTCTAACTATCTCTTTACATGACCTTGATTTGCATGAATGAAGGTGCACAAGATGCTTCAAACAATGTAAATATTCGGGATGAAAGGGCGTTGAAGTTTGCAGTCTACATAGTGACCGGCACTGTGTTGAACAACCTTTAATATGCGGTTGGGACCTTTAAAATGAACACTTTTACTCTTTTATTCAATAAAAGCTGTTTAAAATGCTTTGGTAAAAAGTTATGACTTATTTTTGTTCGTGTTGTCAGGACTTTTTCCATGATGTTACGCCCTAGATTTCTCCTTTTGATGACATTTGATGAGTTTGGTGTACAAAACACTAATTCAATCAGTAATTCCTTTATCAGTACTAATTCCTCATCAGTAGAATTTTTGAAGCTTCCACATGGATTTGTGAGATTCCTGGTGTCTTCGATTGCGTCCAGCAATCATCCGGCGTTCGAACGCCTGCATCACAACAGATGGGCGTCATGTTGAACATCTTTTGTAAATACCTACTCTAATTAATAAATCTGTTTCCTGTGGTCATAATAATAAAGGTTGTTGTTCTGCTTCTCGTGTTCATAATAGAAATGTATTCCTAACTTCTACATTTCATTTCCAAGCCCTTTTATTTTTATGAATTTTTCTCTGATTGATTTCAAATTTGAAATCTTTGAAACTCACTAAAGAAGCATTTTAGACCACACGGTTATTGAGTCTGAAAGTCCCATAAGCGACGCCAAACTTATGTTAAACTTCGTTCAACAAAGTACTGGTCCCCCATTGTATCAAGTAGTACGTTCATTTACAGGTTGTATACTTCATTTGCACGCACACGTTAACGCAGTATACACCAGGTGTTGTTAAAAATTTGTCATCAATGTGGGAAGATATTTCACCTGAGGATTAGGCCGTGTACTCTTTTCTCTTCGTACTAAAATTCCGTGAATGTGGATTACCTCAGCGCGTGATGCATGTTGATGGGTTGCCTCCTGACTCGACAGCGTTCTGATATCGCTGCTAGCTGGTCTTGTCATGTGCCGGCGTCCCATAAGTGTGCATTTTGAATCGTATTCGTGCCCCACCTAAAGTTGAAAATCGTTCGGCTGGCAAAGAAAAGAATTTAATTTTTGTGCTGAATAAAATAGAATATATTTGTTCTGCTGCTTTATCTCAAAGTTTCCACTACAGATCAGCTGAATTTTTTGGTCTTGATTATTCTCATACTCTTTATTTCTTTCCCTTTGAAAGGGGGGGAAGTATTTCTTTAATTTGTATGTTTTGTGCATCCTATGGGAATTAAATATTTGCATGAGAATAATTGCCTCGCACAAGTTAGTTTCCGTGTTTCCAGCAGACCTTCTGATGAGTGATATGCACCTTACCATGATGGGTGCGGCTTGCTGCTCCATCGTTGTTGGCCTTTGATTGTTCCTTTGAAACTATTTGATCCGGGGCTTCTGGAAGCATTTTTATTTCATAACACCTTGCTGGTCTTCTGTCTTTGTTTCTAAATGTTTGGCCGCCAAACTCTCAGGCCAACAATCCCTTCAGTGGGTATCATAAATCATCAAGAACTGTATAAAGTTGTGTAAAATTTAAATGATTTACTTTGAAATTTCAAACGTTTTTTAACATTCCTCTGATCTTAAGTTTGTCCATTTTAACCATCCTAACATCTTTGTCCATTTTAACTATTTGATATTCGCACGGTATCTGCATTCCGCCGCTCAGTCTTTTCATTAGTATTCGCTCGGTATCAGCAGTAGGCTTTGATTAACTTGTAATTTCTCTGTACTGAACATCGAAAGTTCTCACTGGCTAGAAACTCAGATTTTCAATTTCAATTCATTGAATTGTTAATCTTTGTGTCCAGTATCCTGAACTACCTACCCACCTCACCAGCTGTCCCTCGTGCGGGGAGTCTGAAGTGCGGCGCCTTCATCTGCCTCCCGGGACTCCCGACATTGAGCAGTCGCAGCCTGGTTTGAACGGCGATCTGTTGAATGAGATAGGCGGTGGCTCCTTAACATCTCTAACGAGTCTAATTTATATTTAATGCTTGAATTGTCACTACTGTGAGTTAGAATTGTCACTACTGTGAGTTAGAATTGTCTCCGCTGTGAGTTAGAATTGTCACTACTGTGAGTTAGAATTGTCACTACTGTGAGTTAGAATTGTCACTACTGTGAGTTAGAATTGTCACCACTGTGAGTTAGAATTGTCACTACTGTGAGTTAGAATTGTCACCACCGTGAGTTAGAATTGTCACCACTGTGAGTTAGAATTGTCACCACTGTGAGTTAGAATTGTCACTACTGTGAGTTAGAATTGTCACTACTGTGAGTTAGAATTGTCACCACTGTGAGTTAGAATTGTCACTACTGTGAGTTAAAATTGTCACCACTGTGAGTTAGAATTGTCGCTACTGTGAGTTAGAATTGCCACTATTGTGAGTTAGAATTGTCACTACTGTGAGTTGGAATTGTCGCCACTGTGAGTTAAAATTGTCACCACTGGGAGTTAGTATTGTCGCTACTGTGAGTTAGAATTGCCACTACTGTGAGTTAGAATTGTCACCACTGTGAGTTAGTATTGTCGCTACTGTGAGTTAGAATTGCCACTACTGTGAGTTAGAATTGCCACCACTGTGAGTATGAATTGTCACCACTGCGAGTATGAAATATGACCACTGTGAGTGTGAAATGCCACCACTGTGAGTATGAAATGTCACCACTGTGAGCGTTAATTGTCACCACAGTGAGTATGGACTTTCACCACAGTGAAAATTGTTAAATCAATTATCACCGTTGTGATTGTGAACAGTTTTCAGATAATTTGCTGAAAGTTAGCTTCTGTATCGATTCATTTAGCCAAAATCTGCAATGCCATATTAACCTCCACTAATTCTTCTTTGGGGCGTCTTTGATTTTAGTCGTCCAGATATTGGACACATGAACACAGTTATTGAGTCCGAAAGTTCCATCAACGACGCCAAACTTTTGTTAAACTTCCTTCAACAAAGTATCGGCAAACTAGTATACTGAGTAATTAGGTCGTTTATAAGTTGGATGCTTCATTTTTGCACGCACACGTCTACGCAGTATACACTGAGTGTTTTTAAAAGCTTGTCATCATTATGGAGAGCAATTTCACCACAGGGTTTAAGCCGTGCGATCTTTTATCTTCTCAGTAAAATGCCGTAAACCTGGATCATCTTCTGCACAGAGCGGCTAAAATTATAGATGCAACGGAAAAAAAGGATAAACAGAGTTTCTATATCTTGACCACCGTGTAAATAAATTTTTCTTTATAAAATTTTATTTTTCTTATCTAATTAAATTATTTTTTCTTAACCAATTTAGAATTCTAATAATAAATAAATTGGCTCGCATCTTACCTTGACCTAAAAGTCTTCAACTGAAATGCTTCCTACTTTAATTTTTATTTCGGTACATTTTAACTTGTGTCCAGGGTTATTCCTGATTCCAACTGCTAATTTTAGAATAAGCTGTCAAATTTCACGTAGTATGATGAATAAATGAGTTGAAAAGTGAGAAATCATGATGTGCAAACTAATGGGTTTTCTCTTTCGAATTTTGAAATTTGTGGTGATGTATCGGTACGATCAATCTTTAAATTGCAGACTGCAATCTGAAAACTGAAATTTAATCATATTACTTTATCACCCTAATCGCGAAGGATTTTCGTTAAAATTTTTTCAAATTTTCGAAGTATGTTTAGAATATAATTTGTCCAACAACTGAATAATCCTATGTGTCTCTTCATGACTTTGATGCAAATGTAATTGCTGTTCGTGCATTCGCTTCAAGGTTCTAGAAACAAGCGCTAACAGGGAAATTGACTACAAGAAATTTTTCTGGAAATTTGTAAGAAAATTTCGATTCATAATCGAGACAATGAAAGTGCATTAATTGTTACTGAATTTTCTCTCCCGTATAAACATTTCAAAAGAGGCCAAATCAATATTAACACTCTCTACTTGTTTAGAAAAATAGAACTTCAATTTTTCTGTTTAACAATATCATTTGACTTTTTCTCCGAGATCATCAGTGTAGCTTATTGCACGAAAGCTATCTTGAAAAACTGGGTCCTATTTCCATCCGTCAGGCTTTTATAAAACTCAGACTCTGTTCCATAAACACGATGAGCAAACGTCATCACTTCCTGCCGTAAACGTCATGAAGCAAGCCATGAAAACGCTACCACGATATGTCTACTTCTCAGGCTTGCTGCGAAGGAAAACCTTTATCAATTTAATACAATAGCGAATCTTGTATCAAAGCCGACCGAATAAATTGTATTTATTTTGAATAAAATACTGCTACCTAAAGCGTAAGTGTGAGTTTCAATATTCAATGTAATGCTCTGCATTTTCCACTTGATTTTATTGCAGTGACAGTGAAAGTCGTCAGCGCCCCCGGAGCTCATGACAAATTTAACTGAGACATACGAGGGAAAAAAGACAAGACACACAATTCACATCATAGAGTGGCAAAGGGTGTAATAGAACACCAAAATGAAATTATTCTTTAAAAATTACTTCATTTATTTACACAAAAACTGCGGCAAATTCGTTCAGTATTTTTGTTATGCGGTAAAATTCCCCGTTGAGCTAAAAAGGGCATCTCTGTCAACCAACGAATGATTGATTACTTTTCGATTGGAAGAGCAAACTCGGTTAAATGCATAATATTTTTATGAGACTTGTACGACGAGTTTAGATTTCTTCAATCATTTTTATCTGGAGTGCTTGAGGTCTAAATTCAGTTTTTGTTGGAGCTGGCCTGCGCATTAGAAGAATTTCTTCTAACGAATTAATATATGCAATCATGAGCAGCAACAACGAATAACAACGAACAGATGAAAAACTTAAAACAAAGAGTACAACAAACAGCGAACTTACTTGCGTGTACTCTTCGATGAAAGTCTGATAAAAAACAGTTTTTTCCCTCAGGAGCCCCTCTCTTACAGGCCTAAATTACCGGCCATTTTTTTCGTGATAAATACCTTCCATACCACTATGATTCCACTATTTCAAGAAAATGCTAGCTTCGAATTTTTCTTAACTTCACGGTTGTAGAAGACTCGGGCTGTAACATTTGAGTCATACTCCATTGCATTTCAGCGACGTCGCGAGAACGTCGACTGAGAATAATATTTTTCGACGGAGGTTACCTACATGGAGACCGCCTGGCGTGGAATGAAGATATCTGACTCGCTACTAAATTTAAAAAATTAAGCACGAGTCTGTTGAGTATTCGAAGTCACAGTTGGTAAAGAACAAACCACCACGAACATCTTTGTTCATTAAACAAACCCTAGCTCCCGAGCTACGCTCTAGAATCTCGAAAGTTGGAATCGACACTTACTGAAGAAAAAATTTCAGTCTCCTAAAATTCGGAGTGTTGCAGCGCTCAAGGCAAAATGCTGACCTTCGAAAGATTCTTGTTCGTGGGTTGAAGTCAAATAGGGAGCGAAGAAGCCAACACGGGGCAAATAAACCATTCTGTCTCTCAACTTAATATCTTACACAAAGTATCACGTCCTCACTTTTGATAAAACTTACATGGCTTGCATGTCCCCTGAAACTTTTAGCGGTTCGTCGAAAAAGAACAATCTCATTCACAATAAAGTTTGAGTGATTGAGTACAGTCATAGTATGAGGATTCTGTTCAATTGCCAATAATTCCAATTACCTAAAAATTTGTAATAATTGAAATCATGTACCTGCATTTTACTTCAATCGCTTCGTCAGAAATGCGAGTCAGACGACAACTTTGCTACATTTCAATTAGGAGTAACTTAATTTGAAATGTGGGGCATGTTTTGGGAGAGCTACAAGTTTCTAATTAAATCTTGAGCACTTTTATGTGTGCAGTTTAGTATTCTGCTTCTAGTTTTTCCTTGAATCACTCAAAACACAATATTATTGCCCATCTCGAACTTTAATCGACATTCTTTTTTTCTTTTCTGCAAATCGCCGAACTTGAGGGTAAATTTATATCAAAACGCAGTTGCTAAGAATGTGAAATATGGAAAAATCTTCTGCGTGAGTGTTTTCCCTTGTCTTAAATCGCACAAATATTAAGCAAACAATGAAAAGGGTTTGAATAGAAAAATTTTGAACTCAACTGAAAACATAATTACTTCATTTTCCTTTGCGGAAACCGTTCTGGGATTTTTTGCGGATGAAAAAAATCATAAGCCCACCATAATAATTCATTCTGACAAAATTCCTGACGACTAAAGTTTCCTCTCTAGAAGCACGAATGCTGATCCAAAAAGAGAAGACAAACAACTTCACTGCACATTTCCAGAAACTCGTATATGTGGTCAATGATGAATTAATGTAAGAAAGTTTAAATATTTTATCAAAATTAAATGTTTCTGTATAAAATTACTGTTTTGAAGCAATTTTGATTTTGATTAGTTTACAGTCAATCTAGTTTCAAGCAAAACTGTTCATCTTAATTTTATGTTTCACCATTTATTGCTCACCCTATTCCTTGAAAAAACCTTCACTGCATTCACAAGGCAAACGTGATATGGGATTCTCTGTACTATGAAAAACTTTAGCTAAGCTCAAGTACGAAGGTATGTAGCGCAGGTGCACAACCGGAGTGATGCCATGACTTCTCGAGGGTTGCCAGTCTATAACTACTCAATCATTGTTGATTAAAAGCTGCTGGACACGCTCGATGACGCTAACTCATCCTGGATAGGACGAACTTGCACCGTAGTCCAAACGCAAGGGCCTATGATTGCAGATCTGTGCATTCTAATTGAACTCGCCCTCACCACGGCCGGGACCGGCGATATTATATAGCTCCAAGCCTGGAAAATTGTGAGGTTTAGCCAACAGTGGATGGCATGAGGTGAGAACTCAGTGACGCTGGAAGTGTTGTAGTCGCTCCAATACTTTCACATCACTTAGAGCAATGATTTTGGTCGTTCCGTACTTCTATGTTACTCAGTGGGAGTCTTTGTTAGTCATCAATCTTCCAGTATCTCACTCGATCATTGCGATGCTCTGTTAGCTGTTACTCTAGATCGATAATCGTATCCAATAGCACGATGTTTTAAGTCGTCTTTCTGCTTTTATATTATCCAGTCCGATGCTCTTTCAATTGTACCTCTTCTATCTTTCTCAGTACGATATTCATCGTCGGTGTCCAACTTCTACGAGTTTGCATAACAGTTTGCAGTATGACTTTCCAGGTCCCAGGCAGACGCGTTTTGTAAATGAGAATTTCACAGAGAAAACAATTCAGAATAGCCTAACTTAAGGGGAACGACTGGCCACAATCAAGCAAATGGCTGTCACGTTTTTTGTATGGGATCTAGATATATGAAATTTGTCAAACGTATGTTTTTTTAAAATAAATATGGAACGCATATCCAGACTTTTTCCCATTTTCGAAATAATTACGGAGATAATGGGGGAAAATGGAGGGAAAATAGGGTATTTTCAAAAACCATCTCTTCCAAAAGTAATTGTTGTAGAGCAATGATTGAGGTCTCATTGAATGTGCAAAAAGTTGTTACATAGCTGGACATGAGCTTGTTTTAGAACTCGCAGTCGTTCATTTTTCGTAAAATTTCAAAAAATTATAATTTAAATTTTATTTTTCCTATGATTTTTCCATGTAACTGAAAAAATGCTATGAAGTATAAAATGAACCAACATTCAGCTATGCAGCAACTCTTTGCTCATTCAATGAGACCTACATTATTGCTTTACAATAATAATTTTCGGAGGAGATAGCTTTTGAAAATACCCTATTTTCCCATCTTCAACTGTTCAGGAAGCGCATTTTTTTACCAAGAAACAGTTTTTTTTAATTGCAAGCTATATTGCTTGGAAAGATAGACGCGGTTGATGTTCTGGAAGCTATCTAAGCAATTGAATATCTTTTCTTGTTAGTTTTTGTGGTTCCTTGAAGGAACCGGCACTACAAGGGGTGTCACAGAGTCGGATCATATATAGGTATCACTGCTCTAGGAGCACACGCTGCTGCGTTCTCTTCGACGCGCTCCTCCCCTTCCCCCCTTCGTTTCCCCCTTTCACGGAGCCAAAAACGTTGTGTAGCTTTGCTAGATTGTAAACTAAAGAGTTCTGTGTCGAATAGACCAATAAAACCAGATCCAGATATTTCAGGTTCATGTCTAATACGATGACTGTCCGGCGCTAGCAGCGGCATTTGAATTCACTCCCTTCCTCCTCCCGTTTCCCTCTCTCACGAAGCACAGAACGTTCTGAACCTGTGCTAGCTTGTAAACTAAGGACTTCTGTATTGAATAGAGCAATGAAAAATACAGAAAATAATGTTTTCAGGGGCGTGGAACATGAACTTGCTGGTCGGCGCTGGCTGCTGATTGGACCTCTCCCTCCCTTCCCAACCCCATTTCCCCCACTTACGATGCTCAAATCGTTCTGAAACTTTGGCAGCTTGTGAAGTGAGCATATCTCTAGCGAATAAAACAATTAAATAAAATTAAGTATTTTCCGGAGTTTGGTGGACGTTCCCCTTAAGTTCATGCGTCTGTATTAGGAGCTCACTGTTGTGATCAATTTACACAACATTAGTTTCAAATTTCTTTTTTCTCTGTAAAGTTTTCACTCACAGAAAAATCGCTTACAGCAACTCCGTGAAGTGAAAAAATCAGCATTAAGAATTACATCCTCGCGATTTATTAAAGTCACTTTCATTTACGTATCTTTAACATTACTTCAAATTTTACAGTATCGATACTGAAGGGCATGACGAAGTGCTGCATTAGGTGATTTCTTCACCAAAATATCCTCCCAAAAATTTGAAAATGTAATTTCCTTTAAAAGGATGCTAAAGTATCTCCGACACGCAAAGAACAATTAAATGAAAACAAAGCTCACCGCATTCTACAATTTGTGTTCTATCAACTAAACGACCTGTATTTCTAAACTCTGGACGACCGTCATTTCATTATTTGAAAAACAACACCAATAAGAATAATCGATTCATTCAAAGGCCTTGAAAGCGAACCAAAAGTTTCTAGATAATTATCTGAACAAAGGCAAGACGCTGGATCCCACAACGAGGCGCCGGGAAGTAAGCAGACAAATTGAAGTGCTCGACACGCTCTGTTTTTGTGAGCATCGCCTCGACTTGTGGCTGTCGGTGTGGCGGTGACGTGGCATCAGGTGATTGGAGTGAGATGAGGCCCCTGGGCTCATGTACACCGTTCATTCAATTAACTGGAGGTGCGAAGTGATTCCGCTTACGCTATTCTAAAGCAATTAACAGGATCTCTTAACAAAGGATGTGTCCATGTCAATTCAGTTACCGTACCTACTCTGAGCGGTTGTAGGTTATTATCTCAATTTCAATGTATGTTAGAAATGTTTGTATGTATGAATCCGAGAACAATTGCGAAATTACGGGATTTTTATTCTAATTCGATAGCAGTATAAACTTTAGAGAGGGTTCGTTAATTGAAGTCAGTAACCAGGACACCCGTTTTGCTGTATTAAAGTCAGAGAATATGCTCCTAAAGGCAGGATTACGCACACTCAAGTTCTAGTGAATTGCATGTTCACGCAATGCGGAAATGAGTGAAACAAATCAAATGTAGCTTTCAAAATCAAGCAGTGATCTTTAGAGTGGCGTCGACGCGTCTACTCTGATAACTAAAAATTAATTTCTGAAGCTACAAAGCAACTTCAAATGTGCTTATGTATAAATACCGAGAGTAAGATTTAACAATAAATGAAGTCACGAGCTATTGAAGGATTTAAACAGAAGAATTACTTTTTTTAACGATCTTTAAAATTCGCCACTTTGGAACGCAAATTTTCGTTTAGTTTCGTTGTATTTATGAGCTAACGAAATAATACTTCGAGTGTTGGTAGCTTGGCGGAAGTATTTTCACGCCAACGCACTAATCCGCATGTGCGACAAGCAAATCATTTATACCAGCAAGATTGCGGGACTTTGGCAGAAAATCAACAGGCTAAAAAAATTTGTCAAACTTGTACTCTCCAAACATTCTGAAATTTATCTAAAATTTTAAAATTTGTCCAGTTATAAAACTGCAAAAAGTTAAAATTTCCGAGGTTGAAGAGTTTAATCCTGTCTTTGAGCAAAATTTTTTTCTTGCGTGAATAAATGTGACTCAAGTTGGAGGCGACTTTGAAACTCCACAAATGGTCGCGTAAATCTACGGCTCCTCTACGCCACAATTGAAAATTATGAGCAAAAATAAAGCCGTTGAACTGTCGGTGAAAGTGCCGTGTGCGGCGGGCATGAAAAGCTTCGAAATTCGTCGGCCGCGTTCAGAGGACCTTCAAATTTTTGTTTCCTGGCTTATTTCTCTCATGGAGAAATTTTCGAAGCAGAAGATGGAAAATTTTTCAGCAATAATTTGCACTTAACTCCATATGTGACCGTATACCACTTAAATTTATCGACTATTTATGCTTAATTGATTTCGAAGTCAGGTTTGCGATGCAATTTTGACAAGAAGTTTTTTTTTGCCCGAAAGTAGTTAAATCAGGTTAGCATTTGTGTGCATTGGATAAAACACGAGTTTACTGAATATGAACACACGAACGCGTAGTTTTGACGAAGCGACACTGATCAGTACTTTGCAAAATCAAGTGATATGTAAACTCGAGCTAATGTTGAACCGCATTGCTCTTGTGTAGTAAATATCTTCGTCAAGCATGGTTCTCTTACTCGAATGTGCTTTGATCGTCTAAAGCAAAATATGCTCTGACGATCAACATAGTGAAGAATGAAAGAAGCTATTTTATTCTATGAGATTACATTCCTAGTATTTAATAGATTGCAATCGAGAAATATGTGGGATTTTCACTTAACTTATCGTAGAAATATTAATAAAAATAACATCAGAAGCATGCAAGCTACTCAAATCGATATTTTTATGCAGCGGCATCGTAGTAGCATTGAAAACCAATGAAACCTGTTGTAATACTGAGTGTATTCTTTTGGTATCAAACGATGACACACATCAAATAGGAACACATTGGGGGGTGCGAGAGATAATCCTCGTGCCTCCATCACCTCGGTAGGTCTAGGTGAGTAAACACTTCAGTCATCGAGACTCCCAGCTAAAACTCACGATTAATTCCAGCAGCTGAAGCAACGGCCGCGAACGAGAATTAGCTTGCTGAACAAACCCTCGGCTCAAGGCAGAAGCTTTGCCTTGGCATCGAGGTCAAAGCTCGGCTACTGAAGCACCCGTAAAGGCAAGACAACTTTTCCGTAAAACGAATGCTGGCTTTACTGTGAAAAATTGAATGAGCAAAAATAATATTGTATCGGTGTTTGTCATCACCAACGTTGAAGTTAGAACGCGTAGTTTTAGATAAGCGATCTTAATTGAACCCGAGGTGCTCTAAATCGGAAAAGTTGGTGTAATCTGATTGCTGTAAATTATAAGTTTCGGTTTCTTTTAAGTTTCCTATTTCACAGAATTGTGAGCAAAAGTAAATTCAATTCGTGAAATATTACCCAAATTTTAGCGTGTAAGGAAATAGTTAGACATATAAATCTCATGGACACAAATGGAGGGGGAGAGTGGGCACAATACAGAATATCCCATGCACAGATGGCGTGGCACTACAATGAAGATCGTCTACAAAATGATGAGAAAGACGGACACTTTCATCTGCCAAAGAACGGTGTTACCGCACACGGACAACATGCTTTGGAACAACGAATTTTTACTGCTTACCCGAATTTAATAAGATTTGGTCGCTGTCGTAATTGAAAGAAGTTGAGAGTAAATTACAATAAATTATTCATTCATCTGCCGAAGTTTCGCGTACTGTGGATTTCATTAGCCTTTCATCAACTGCACCATTTGTTTGTAAAAACTCTTTTCTAATTTCTGTTACAAGTTATCAGTTTCAACACAAGAAATTTTTCAATTCATTTTATTTACTCCTAATCTATTGCGTCAAATATTGGTAGGGGTTCAGATGTGTTGCTTTAACGTCGTTTCTGCCAGTTATTTGTCGGTAGAAATAAAGTTTTGTAGAGGGAAATAAGCGTTTTGCTCCTAATAAATAATTTTAAGTGATGAAAATTTGCACAAACATTTTTCAGTGACAACCTTTATTGAACATCAAAATGACCCAAATCGGCTGTTGAGAGTTACGAGCCTCAAAGAGTTCCGAGTCTTGAGAGTTTATTACCGAAAGAAAACAATACTGAACATATGAAAAACCTTGCAAATCGCACGTACATTTGTACGGAAGACATGAAAACCATTTGTGATAATCTGAAATCCATAATTATTTTATGTTCAATGCTATTTATGATATCTCTTCCAATGACTAATGTACCATTTCATGCTGCCATGTCAGCAGGAGTGCCAGAAATAGGACATACGGTCCTCAATTTTTTCTCAGGTCTGAGTCCATGGGAACACTCGGAATTGCATCAGAAAAAAATTTCCTGAAACACCGTTGAAAAAAATTTCTATATTAAATTATTCATTCGCTGTTATTTCTCGCAATTAGCTGGTATTTAGGCAGCTAAATTAGAGTTTTTGAGTTCCATCATCAAGCTTTGTGTTTCCCAACTGTGTTTTTAAGTCGATATAGAGTCTCAAGAGTGTTCCTAACTCAGAAATACGAAAAATTTACGGAACTACGGCTATTACTTCACTCTTTGAACGGCAACGAATTAGGAAATAATATCTCAAGGATTACAGTTTAAAAAAGGATGACATTCAGAATTTAATGATGTCGAAGGTTGGATTTTCGTCACAAAAAATTTTAAGCAATTTTAGCGTAAAGTAGATACATAGTTTCAAACGCATCAAAGTCAGGTTTCGATCCAATTTGGGTTTGATTCTCGCAAACGCTACCCGTTAACAGGTATAAATTTCTGGTGCAAGAACAAAAGATGCGGAAAAGAATAAGATGAGTTAACATGCATTCAACTCCTGGAATTAAAATCAGATGAGTGTGCGTATTTTGAACTGTTAACTGTGCCATTCCTTACGAGGAACAGGAAGAGAGAAATAAAACGGAGAGGGTTCTGAAGTATTAATTTTCAAATACCGTCTTTTAATCGTGGAAAACTCCTTTTAGCAATTTATTTCGCTAACTCGTGTGCTTAACATTATCGAGTATTCCATTCAGGTTTGTTTTCTCGATAGCTGAGGCCTTGAGATATGATCGTCAGAAAAAAGTGGCTCCAAATTTCATTAAAATGAACAACATGAAGAAAAAGCAATAAAGCTTGAAAGAATTTATTATGTGTACGCTTCAGAGCAAAAAGTTGTTATTTTGGATGTTGGTCACGCGAAAAGCAGTTACCTGTAAAAAGATCAAAACACACAGCCTTTTTGCCTCGCGAATAGCAGCAAGAGTATTTAGTTGGGCATCCAATAAGAAATATTCGAGTGAGTTTACGTGCCAGCGGGTTCAATTTTAGCGATGAAAACTCGAAACAAAATTTGCTGACAATAATTTCATGTGTTAGAAAACAAAGCACTCATAAATGAATTGGATACATTTTAAGACACATAAACCCATTTCCCCATCATCTGAACAAACCAACTCAACCGAAAATTTGCCCAACGGGAATTGTGGACCTTTACTTTCAAGGAATAACTATTCCCTGAGTTTTCTTGAGAGATACAGTTTTGTTATTTGAAGCTGGTCCAGTGCCGTGGATGTCTATACAAGACTTCCAGGAGGACGTGACGGCTCTGTAAGCGGAGGTTGACATGCAGCCGCTCTAGCGTGCGAGAAAACCTCGCTCCAGTCACTCATGGAAAACTCCGGAGCTCTCGGGGCAGGGCATCCTACTTACGATAATTTTCAAAACCGTTCAGCTGGAAAGAAGGGTAGGCTCGTGCAAAGCCTAGGAACGGTCTCCGTGGGAACGTAGTGAAATTCGTGACTGATTCATGAATATCAACATGAATATCTGTGTATAGACATTAAATACTGTATATAAACGTAACACAACGAAATGTATACAACTTAATGTGCATCAACATGATATGTTGTGCATGAACACATCAAAATGCGCACAGACAAAATAAAAAATAGTTTTCAAACATGATATGGCATATTATGCGTTTACATGAACATAGCATTGTGTGTAAATTTAGGCAAAAGTGTATAAATTTGCACCCTGGCTCCACGTGAAGCTGAAAGCGATGAAGAGAATTAGGCTGAGATTTTGAAATGACGATGTCATTATAATGGGACCATCATGAATGCAAGAATTTTTAAAATGCCATCACAATAAAAATCATTGAAGATAAATACATTTATCGTGATAAAGGCACGGCTCAACGTATAGAAAATCAAAGCCACATTCGATTATTCTTCACTGCCAAGTTTTCACTTCAAGCGTGAAATTCATCGTAATGAAATAACAAAGACTTACAGTAAGTGCACATACCTTCTAACTTCGCATTTGCTGAGTCGAATCTCAAACTGCAGATCAATCACAGGCCAAGAACTTTACAACAGGTATTTTTTGTGTGACACTAACCTACAGGTTTAAAATGTGTAACGTATCTTCTTTATACTTTGTAAGTTTAAATTCTACTGCTGCAGTTGATGCTTAGAAGCTAGCGATTAATACTTCTTAGAGCGCTTTCAGTTTCTAATCATCTCATTTGTTTCAAATAATCCTTTATTTCTCAATTACATTTATTGCATTTACGCTTTGCATTTCGAAAGTTAGCGTGAACTAAAGGCTTCAGTTTATTCTTGAAAAAATGGTTTTAGAATTTCCCATTCGGAACCAATCCTCATTCTCATGACCGGAAAAATTCACAATTTGGACACTGAATATTTGTTTTACTCACAGTAATGTCTCTCCTTAATTGCTGGGAGCTAAACACGTACCATCTACACCAGAATCAACTCAAGAAAAAACAAAACTGAACTAATTTTTTGCACATGTGTTTCTCCCAATTTAGAGTGAAGAAACTGAGAGCACGTGAGGCCAGTCAATCAGTACGCACGCGATGTGTACTGCGCCCCATCTAATATCAAACTTTTCTCGAATAAAAAAATGTTCGAAATCTATATATTTTTACCGTTGAATTATGGAGCGTAAGTTTGATTACCCTCGGCACCAGAAATAGGTATATGAAAATTTGAGGTTCCACGGGGCGGAATATTTGTACGTAATAAAAATTTTCCGACGGCAGGGAATAAAAGAAAGTGTCGTCTCAGAGCTCTGGACGATATCCCGGTACGCGATGATGAGCCTCATATATACACTCGAGTCACGAGCATATGCTCCTCACTGCAGCATTCTTGGCGTAATGTCCCCATTTACTGAATTGGCCGTCACTGCAACAAGGAAAAAGACAGATATGTTCATACAAGCTGTCCTGCTCGATGGGGTGCAATCATACTCGTACCTAAAATAGATGTGATGAGATCACATTGACCCAACACACGGGTTACTGTAGATGTTATGCTTTATCGATAGATCGATGAAACTGCAAAGGAAAATCTGATGAAAATGGTGAAATCGCGAAAGTTGTGTGAGTGGGCGGTATTTCATTAATGACTTTGCAATACAAGTAATGTAATCACAGAGTCACTTAAAATGAGTGTGATGCTATTGCAAATTTAATAAAAATGCGTGTGATATTATTTCATACCTACTAAAATGTGTGTTATGTGACCATGTATTCTCTTAAAATTGGTGTAATGTTACTTTATACTCAGTAAAAATGGGTGAGATGTTATTTCACACTTACTAAGATAGTTATTATGTGAGCATAAGTTCTCTGGTGTGATGTTACTTCACATTGATTGAAATGGTTGTGATATGGTCACTAATTTACTTACAATAGGTGTGATGTTATTTCTTATTTAAAAATAGAGACATTAGATCACATGTTTACTTGAAGTGGTTGTGATGCGATTAATCATTCACTGAACACGTGTGTAATCCGATCCCACATTTGCTTAGAATGGGTGTGATCCGATCCCACATTTGCTTAGAATGGGTGTGATATGATCCCATATTTGCTTAGAATGGGTGTGATATGATCCCATATTAGCTTAGAATGGGTGTGATATGATCCCATATTTGCTTAGAATGGGTGTGATATGTTCCCATATTTGCTTAGAATAGATGTGATATGATCCCATATTAGCTTAGAATGAGTGTGATTTGATCACATATTAACTTGGAATTGGTGTGATATGTTCCCATACTCACTTAGAATAGATGTGATATGCTCCCACATTTGCTTAGAATGGGTGTGATATGCTCCCATGTTAGTTTAGAATGGGTGTGATATGATCCCATGTTTGCTTAGAATGGGTGTGACAACCCAAAACACTTTAAATAGCTGTAATTAAATCATGCAGTCTACGAGTCGGCTGTCACGATATCACACAGCCCTGAGATCTCTTAATTGTGATGAGATCACTTGCACGATTCCAATACACACGATGATGCGAAATCACGAAGTTTTTTCCGCAGAGAAAAATGAAAAATAAGTCATGGTGAACTGATCTCAATTATTTACTTTCTGAGAAAAACTGAATTCGAATTTCTCAGCTTAACATTTGTCTCTCTGATAAGTAGCTATGATGACATGACTCAAGCTAACAATGTTGACCTCATTCCAGGCATTTATGTTTTTTACTTCTAGACAAACGTAAAGAACTTACACAGTCGGTATTTTTTTCTGCACACGAGTGAGGGTTAAAATATTTTGTTAATAAATAATGATAGCAAATAATTGTAATTTATTTTAACGTCTTCACTTTTCTGGAGACGTAAATGTTTATTTGCTTAAAGTTTCATTTTCTAATGTGTTTCTTGTTAAGGAAAAGAAACTGCCTCGAAAATATGAAGTTAATGAGGTTTTCCTATGACTTTATGACAAAACAAAATTTAGTGTCATTCGATAAATACAAAGACAAAACTCCTGTAAAGTAAAACATTCAGCATTGCAGGCCAAAATAAATTGAGTATGCTAAGAAACTTAATATAAACATTTCCAACAAAATAATATGAACTCCACGACAAAAATATTATAAATTAGACAAATCAGGAAAATGAAATATAATGAATTGAGTTTCCGCCGCAATGACTCTGCGAACATTCCGTTTGCTTACGGTTTACTGTAGATTCCGGTTGTAGCGGTTGTAACGGTTGTAACGCTGTAACGGTTTCCGTTACAGAGCAGCTGTAACGGAAACGGAAGTTTATTTAGGCACTTGTAATTCAAGGATCTGATTTAATACCAATACATAAATCCCAAAATTTTCAAAGTATTCGCTCTTTTCTACTTTTTTGGCACAGTTCCATTTAATCACCACAGATACTTCAAAGTAAACTACAGTAGAAGTAAAATTAAAAAATTTCGAGGATAAAACCTTACATTTGTGTATTATTTGATGCGTGATGTCCTTTTTTAATTTAAAATCATCATATTGTGCAATTTCTAACATCGTTTGCCCGAACACGAACTTGACGTGAACTGAATATTAACTTCAAATAAACACTGAAGGAGCGAAATAAGACTTTCAGCCCTAGTGTGACGATAGTTTTTGGTGGATACGGTTTCCATTAATTCGATTCTGCCATGTTAGAAATAAACATACACGTCGCGTAGATGAAACGGAAAAGATACTTAAATATTGGTTTCATTGTCCGTAGAGTTTATCTATTCGCTCAAAACTATGATTATAAGACATTGTTTTTTGTTTATCCTAAACTCAAGTCTTGAAATGATAACCATAAATGATGTGAAATCTTTCATTGGGGATAGATGGTTGCATAACATAACACGTGTTCATCGATATTTTACTCACTAGAGTCCTATTCTTCCATTCAGCGAAATTCCTCATTACTTCACAAAATATTCCGTAAGAATGTTTCCCAAATTCATCTGCACGTAGTCCCAAATACGCAGTAAATTTATGCTTTATTAATTGATTGTCTATACATTGTTTTGATCGCCTGTTTTTAACTACTGATATTCATTTTCCAATTTCAAGTCATCGATGTTTTACCTGAACAACCTAAGACCATTAGACATCATTTCCGGCATCAGTAAAACAGGCCGGGGCTGCTGAAGGATTACGGTAAGTAATCCTTGCCTATTGCAGGTCCCCACTGCGGGGAGGCTATTGCTGTAACCTTTTTCGTTCCCTGGTCAATTTTTTCGCTTCAACATACCGGAGCTGTCAGGATTCGAGCTGCGGTCCACAGGATGTCATTCAAAATCACGCAGGGAAAAATAATAGCCGGTCTCTTTGTGCGCGTAAATTGGGGTGCTTTATATTTTCGCCAGTGTGTTGTTTCGATCTCCTTTGATGCCGATGCTTTGTTGCTCATCTCGAGGAACGATGATGTCTCTCAGTGTGCGTAAATGCTGCACAGCTATGAGAGCGAGAAGGTATAATTTGCAGTCCACTATTCCTCTCGGTGCCCCTCTCGTTTGATCTTTGAATGTTCGACATTGGAAATGACAAAGTTGTGAATGAATTGCTAAAAGTTTCACTAGAAACATTATCAAAGACATCCAGTTTGGTAAACGATTTTAATAGTCAAGTATATCCCGTTATAAAGATGTTTGGTTGCCAATGTAAGTAGGCTCAAATTCCATCGACTGAGTTTTAAAGGTCAAGAAAATTTACGATAAACCCACAAGGGATTCACGGGTGCAGGCGAAGAGCTCAGGAATGTCGGAATGAAAAAGTTTTCATTCATCCTTGAACTAAAATTACTTATTGATAGATGTATAAAAACTGATGCTATATAACTAAACAGGCCAAGATGCGAAACACTTGTACGCCCCTCACCAACTGTGCTGGAATGAGGAAATAATTTGATCAATAACATTCAAATGAACACTGAAGGAACAAAATAAAATTTTCAGTCCTAGTGTGACGACAGTTTTTAGTGGATACGGTTTCCATTAATTAGATCCTGCCATGCTAGAAATAAACATACATGTCGCGTAGATGAGTCGGAGAAGATACTTAAATGTTGGTTTCATTTTCCGTAGAGCTTAGAGTTCTAGTATTTTGAGCTTGGAATGGTATGGTATGGTATGGCTTGGTAAATGAGAATAGTATTTAGAGCTTTAGCTCTAAATACCGGCACCCAGATATGTCTATTCACGCTATTAAAGAGGGATAGGTTCTCGTATATCTTTAAGCAAGAAGGTCCCACTGAAATGTCTCCTCGGGATTAAAGTACATAGAGCTGCCATGATGCGCGCAATCATAGCACTGAGTTAATTCACCGAAGAAACAAATTATTGTGGGCTTTAAAAGCTTCCTGATACATTCTTGCTCAGACATTTTGGCTAATGCATTGACATTTTTCAAGGTTTTTACTCGAGTAAATAATTTTCGTAATTCATTATAACGGGGCAGAAATTGTGATTATTTAGAAATTAGTACCATAAAATTTCCGGTAAAACCGATTGCAATAGCTGAGGTGAAAAGCATTATATTGTTTAATCTTCATCATTGAGGTTTTTACTATCTGCAGTTACGATGCCAGTCCCTAGTGTAACCTAGATACTTCAATTTTAAGAATGCTAGAATCATAATTACTTTCGCTTAAAGTATACGTGCTCCCTGAAAAATACGATTGATATCACAGGCCATAGCGCTTGGGTCATTTATGAACGAAATCAATTGGTGTCACCTAGAATTCTCGAACAAAAGGGAACGAGGAGATCATTGAACGAAAGAAGGGTTTATGGAGAGTTTTTAATTTACTCCCCAACTCATCATGAGGAATGCGTGAGTCACAAGGGCAAGAAAACGAGACAGATTCAGAGGTGTTAAGCCAAAGATTTTGGTATCCAGTATACGTTAGAACTCATTGCCTTCAGGCTGATACGGGCGCCAAATTAAGAATTAATTCTTCGATCAAAATATGTAAAACAGTGATCACTCACTGATCAAAATCTCAGAAACTTCAAGGCTCAAATGTGAGAAAAACTCTAAATAGTATTGGATTTAATATTGGTCAAATGCGCCTTGGGAAAATACAAACTTAAATAGTACCAGTCATCATTTCATGACCAGGTTTTTCTCACCTTGTTCGACAAAGATCACAGCCCCGAGTGTAACCTAGATACTGAAAGTTGGAAGATACAAGAAACAAAATCATTGTGACTCAAGCAGACTCGCTCAGTAAAAAATGTGAATGTTACCTCAGGCCACACAGCATGGGTCATTCTATGAGTAAAACTAACCTCCGTTTGCGCAATCGAAAAAACAGTTATAGTAGCAGCAAGGTGACAAGTTGCATCCTCAAGGAATTTGCCGAAGACTTAAATGATATCATGAACAAACGTCTCGAGCTTCTTTGCGAGGATTTGCAAGAAGAAGTGGACAAGTAAGTCACCGAACGGCTGGCGGAAGCCAGCAAATTACAACGCTCGTTGGTTCAGAAACAAAACTCAGAGAGATAAAATTACAGACTTCGACGCTTGAACCCAGAAAGACATGATGTGGAGCAGGCTCAAGGGAGACAGCATAGAATGGACGACGGCTATAAAACTAGAACGGAAGAGAGAGGCACAAGAGGCAGTGGAATAGCAGGGAGAGCTGAAACTGGCGTTGAAGTTTAGGGGCGAAGCTTAAGAGGCCTCAGTTAGCAAGATCGTTGTGAGAGGAACAAAGCTGGAGTTCGAGGTAGGAATGACGTTTTCAAGAGATCGTCTTGGTACGGTAATGATGAGTCCGACGCTTCTAATTTTATCAGCAGAGTCTCCAACGTACCTGAAGTTGTGCCTGATGATCAGGAGTCAGAAGAAAGTTATCCGTTTCTATTAAATCGGCAGTTGTGAACTTTGCCCGCTAGAAACAGTAAGGAATTTATTTCATTCGAGAGCGTTTCCGTGACAACTCGCTCTGAGTAGGGCCTGGGAGACTCTAAAGAGAACGCGTTTAAGGCGTTGGAGTAAAAACCCAGCCAGAATTTTCTAAAAGTTAGCTTCAGGACACTCAAACACATAACTGAAAAGTCTAAAATCTTTCCTACGTCATCCGGAATATGTACGGAAACTCGCTGTCGTATAGATTTTTATGGAATAGAAGATAAAACGGGATAAAATTGTCTGAAAGCGGGTTGTTTTCATAGACAATCATCGTCAGTTATGGCTAAGCAATCAGCTCTAATCAGCGGTGATAACGGAGCAAACGTCAGTGAGGACGAAAATGGATTTATTTCCAAGAACATTCCGATTCGGTAAAGATTGATTCCGCAGAAAATCTGCACGATGTTGAAGAAATTATTAAAAAATGAAGGACTCTACTCGCGAAAGCCTGAAAGATCGACAGCTACGATGATGATTATTTTGAACAAGTGTGTATTGATGAGCAGGCAGTCGACAGTTGCGGACCCTCGCTTTCTACATTCATTAGAGTAATAAGTTCACCAAGTTGATTTAAGAAACAATGTTTATTTTTCTTATGGGCGAATTACCAATTCAATTGTTCTGCCCAAAATGAGAGATTGACCCTGAAATTCAATAATTAAAGCACAAGTGCTCAAGAAAGCAAACACAAATGAGGCTCTTAGATTAAGAGCGCAGATAGCAAGCAAGCAATTGATTGTGAGGAATTTCCCACAGGCTCTTTTTTGTAACCTCAGTGGCCAATCTGATGAATGTACCGCATGCTGCAATGCTAAGTTAACTTCAATTTTAATTCTGAACTAATTTTAGAAATTAGCCTAGCCTTTGAAATTGTATACAATCTGAGTCATTTCTATCCCGCAAACGAACGTATGATAAAATAAAAATGTACGAGGTGTTTTTTTCGTTCCAGTTTTCCTGCATTATTAAGAGACCAGCATTATTTTGGAATGCTACACCCATTGCTTTCAATATTGTTCTGACCAGTTCAAGATATATAGTTTAACTTTTTTAACAGCGTTAACCAAGTCATCGTAAACTCATCTTATTTTTCCTCTCACAGTGCTAGTCTGCAAAATGAAACATACATTTCTAAACTTTCATTTATTCGGTCTCCATTTCTTTTCTAAACGATCGGGTATTATGAAGAGAAGCTTCTGTCGCCCATCGCTCATCGCCTAGTAATTAATTATCCCATCAAATTCGATATACAGTCAGCGATCAATAAGGTTTTGTACTAAACAGTGTAAGCACTTTATATTTGTAAGAGTCTATTTTTTGTCAATGAAATATAGATTATATTTCAATGCCATCAGGTTTCTTGTTTTTTCATCTATTTCATTTATAGATAGACCTTAAAGATTTCTATTTTTCGTGTTCAGCTTGCTTTTCAGCTTTTTAGCCTACCATGCAATCTCTATACATTTTCTTTCTCTTCTAATCTAATCTTTTGTTTCCATGAGCGTGGTATTCTATGTGGGAACGTAACTTGCGCAATTCTACGTTTTGTTCAGCCCACGCTAGATAGCCCTTCTGTTGCTTCCGTGAAAACATCTTCACAATAGAAATGGAATCTCGAATCGTGTCCTATTCTTGTACTACTTTTTGCACCAAGGCTCAAATCGTCTATGTGGGCAGTCGCACGTGCCTATAGGACGCTGAGCATCGTAGCAAAACTCATAGAATTGGGTATGAACTTGATAATTTTGACGTTAAAATGTGTGGATTTTGAATCCTCAGCTCAATATAAATATATCCAATCAATATGCTTTGCTTATTTAAAAATGGGTTAAATTGCACTCCTTTTGAGGCCACGTCCTAACCAATATTCAGCGGTTGTTCTACGAAGTCTTCATGGACTCCAAAACATAAAAGTTGCTGATAAAATGGCTCCAAACCGAGTCTCGCATTTTACGTTACAATGTTTTTGCGTAACTTTAAAACTCCCCATCATTCCCCTCTCCTTCACTCAAAAAAGGCATGACGTGGGTTCAGTGGAGATTTTATAAGCCACATATTTGTGTTTATTTTGTATCAGCATGACCCCGTTTCAGCAGTGTCTGACTGCGCAGCATTGATCCGTGTGTGATAGATCTGAGGCCCACCACTCGCCCCAAGCAAACATTCGACGACGACTTTCCTCCGTCGAGTTGACTCTTCGACTTGCTTTGCTGCCTTCAAAGTATGTGCGGCTTACTCTTGATCTGTTGTGTTTGATATTTTTCTTTTGCTGAAAAAAAAATCCTAACTGCAGCAATTAGAACTGTGTTTGAACCTCAGCAAGATGGAGAGAAAATTTACACAAGAAATGTTCTTTAACCACTGCTCTCTGGAATACTTTGGATCTAATTAAATACTCGTACGTAATACTTTACGAAAAACTATCGTTTCTAAAATGTTAGGTTCCATAAAATATTATACCTGTCAAGGAATAGTTTACCACATTTACCATTCATTATAAAGATTTTATCTATAAAAAATCACTACAAATTAATTAACTCAGCGATGAACGCCGTAGTATCCAGAACCAATTTCTTTCTCCATTTGCCATAAGACATTTCATCATTTTTTGCGCCCTGCTGCTCTACATCAGTGGTGGTTCTCACACATATGGTGAACGAAAGATGACTTATCATGGTGTATTTAAATTCAACGTGCGGTGTGCCGGGGAAACGCGAAGCACAATCGAACATGTCAAGATTTATCAACATTTATCTACATTCATCAACACTTTTCCCAGTTTACTGACATTTTCTATGAAGTATATCAAAATTTAAATGCATCTTGAGCTCGACCCAACCACGTAACCCGCATTTTAGGTGAAAACCCGAACTGTACGTGTTGAAAAAATGGTACCTTGTCTGCAAGACTATTGTGTTTGAGGTAACTGTACTGCATACATCAGAGCTGCGGGACTGAGACCAGCTGAAAACTCAGTTGTTGGCCTCGTGATGTGTAACTTCAAAGTTTAGGTGCAGGAAAACAGAGAGAAAACTTCACACCCTGAATTTTCTGGTGGTTTTCAAGGTGCTCGCCGAGAAGGGAAACTGTTGCCTACGTTCGTGAATAATTCCTTAGAGAGGACGTGTAGGAGCTGTGAAAAGAATTTTTATTTTGAAATTGTAAAAAGTTACCATCAATTTGGTTTTTCCCTGTCGTTTGTGAAGAGCGTAACTTTTTAAAAGCTTCAAAAAAGTTTATGCAATCTTCTTATTAACATAGCTGTCTTATTATAAAATTATTAACACGTAAGAGAAATTCTTGTAATCTCTCTCCACCCTATCGCATTTCAGCAATTTATTGCTTCTCCAAGTACTTCAATACATCATTTGAAAATTCAGATCTTACTCAGTTGTATTAGGGATAAATATGTTGAGCCAAGTTCACTGCCAGAGACCCTTTTTATAAGTTTATCGCGTTTCAAAACTAAGGTAATATCATTTTCTAATCGGTTATGAGTGTTCTCGTCATGCACCGTAACATTGACAACCATGAGCAATCTGAGTTTTAAGTATCTTACTTACCACTTCTTCATAGTGAAATTATCAAATCACAAAAAAAATCGAAAAATTGACGCCTAAATTCTACAAAAAAGTAATCCACGTGATTAATTTTGAGCGTTTCGATGTTGCAACTGATACTAAAAAGAAGTAATTCATACTTCACAAAGATTCCTAAAAAGAAAAATCAGTTATTTTTCGCACGGTAAAAATCTTTCATTGCAAAGCACCATATATATGCAGACATCATACTGTTTACTTCAACGTAATTTCACTGCTGACATCATACTATTAGTTTCAAGGTAATTTCCCTGCAAATATCGTACTGTTCACTTAACGCAATTTCCCTGCAGACATCGTACTGTTCACGTCAACGTACTGAAATTTCATTTCAGACATACCGCCCACTTCATTTTGTGCAACCATACTGTTCACTTCATTTTATGCAACCATACTTTTTACTTCATTTTATGCAACCATACTGTTCACTTCATTTTATGCAACCATACTGTTCACTTCATTTTATGAAACCATACCGTTCACTTCATTTTATGAAACCATACCGTTCACTTCATTTTATGAAACCATACCGTTCACTTCATTTTATGCAACCATACCGTTCACTTCATTTTATGAAACCATACCGTTCACTTCATTTTATGAAACCATACCGTTCACTTCATTTTGTGCAACCATACTGTTCACTTCATTTTATGCAACCATACTGTTCACTTCATTTTATGCAACCATACTGTTCACTTCATTTTATGAAACCATACTGTTCATTTCATTGTATGCAACCATACTGTTCACTTCATTTTATGCAACCATACCGTTCACTTCATTTTATGCAACCATACTGTTCACTTCAACGAAGTTAAAGAGAACCAAGTCCTACCGTAAGCTGCCGACAGAAAATTGTTAGTTTCTTTCCACATTCTTCTCAAGAGACAGGAAGCTATCGGCTATCTCTCATGCCTCCTAGAGCACCAAAATTTCATGCTCGTAATCTTAAATAAAATAATGCAGAAATACGAGTCTGAGATAGGGAGCAGAGACCCCGGCTGGAGCCCCTCTGCATATGGCCAGCAGGAAGCAACTTCTTCACAAGTTCCTGCGCCTGAAAAGCTCTGCAGAAGTTGAACATCTTTATTGCTAATGCTCGAGTCGCGAGGTGTCGAGAGCTTGAAATTGTCTGGGATGGAGAGCCAAGGTAAAGTAGAGGACTATTGATCATGCCTCGTTAAATACGCTTCGAAAACACGACTTATCGCGATTATTCATTTATGCTGTCTTCATGATGGTCTCGGACATTTTTCATCGTGAATATTTGTCCTAAAGAGGTTACTGTATGTTAGTGCACACGCTCAGTTTCTGTGAACAGCCTTTTGCCACGAAAAATTTGCAGTGGACTCCCGGCAACATGTGTACTTTAAAAAGCATTCATTCGTCAGTGAAATGACGTTAATAAGCTTTGAAGGTAACATTACAGTTCGATTTTCGTGATGACAATGAAGCACCTCCCAAATACTCATTCCCGAGCCACACACGATCGAGTAACCACAATTAGAATTCCTATATTCCAATATTCGGGAGGCCACTCCTGCGATCAAATCTATGAAACTAAACCGAGTTCTTGGTACGAAGAGCAGGGCGAGCAGGCGGCACGAACCCTCCAGTTCCCGCGCTTCTTGCAGAGCTGTTGTCCAATTTGCAGTACTGCCGTTAATTTAAGCTTGGATAAATTGATTGTGTAGACGAACAATGCTGGAGGGTTCAGGATTATGCGATTGGTTGAGAAGACCTCTACTGCGGGGAGTCACATTCGCTTATTGAAGTGATTTCGAAGACACAATGCACTCCGAGTAAACAGCAGAGGAAGTTTCTCCAAACAGGTGGCTCACCAAAAGGCAGTCGTGCATGCTGATTACCTCATCTCTCATGTTAAGCTTAAACCATGCAACTCAGCAATAATTACCCAAAGCATCCTTCTGGAAATATTTATAGGCCTATCAGGGAGCACGTCCTCAAAAAAAGTAATTCTAATTTTCTCTTTTCGTACAATTATACCGGGCAAGCCAACTAAATGATACCCGAAAATAGCATACTGGTTGCTTATGAAATACCAGTTGCTTGGAAATGGGCTTAGTAGCACTTGTTGCAAAATTCTTTCTTTCCAGTTCAGCTTTACTGTTTTTAGAGGCTACCATTCAATCCAAGATCAAAAAAAAAAAGATTCGTTTACTCACTGATCATTGATGACTGTTTGCCTGAATTCCGTACGTCGACAATTTCTATCTTCAATCTATTATTATAAAACTAAAGTTCATTAGAAGAACTGGTCTCCGGGGCGATTACTGTTGAGAAATTTTTCCTTAAAAGTTCACGGATGGATTGAGAAGTACTGACTGTAAGTTCAATTTCCAATTTTAAGTTAGTTCAGTTGTAGACATCAAGGGGCGAGCACTGGCGAGCGCCAAGCCCTGTTCGGAACTATGATAATTATTTAAGTGAAAGCGGGTTTTCTCCTTAATTCTGTTTTCCCGATTGACTTCAGTTCTGTGCCGAGTTGACTTTTTGTTTTGCTGATAGATTTTCTCTAGGTTTAGACCTGTGTGATGGTCCACAGTCAGGAATTTAATTTGGAATTGTACTTTCTGATGGGTGAGTCCTTAACTTTGAGTGCCTCTTTCCTTTCGTTCTCATTTCGATGTGGGAGATCTTGCGAGGGTTTCCTAAGAAGGTGCTTCGTTCGGGTGGGTGCTGGCATCCAGCAACACAACATGTCTCTACAGAGACTTGAGCTTTAGCGTTACATTATGGTTATTGTATTGTTGGGAGATGGAAGTTAAAAATGACTGAGATTTTAATATTCATACACTCATTTAGCTTTTCCTGAATAATGTCAGAAGTTTGAGAGCTTGTTTTTTGCTGCAGCGGTGTTCCTGTGTTGGACGAAACGCTCCATGGTTCTCGTTAAGCTCGTCGCACGTCTCAAACGCCACCAAGATTGGTCTAAGCCCTGCGTCTGAGATTGGTCTCAAACGACACTGGATTCTGCACCGTCTCACTCAGGTTCCACCTTTATTGTTTTTGACCAATCTACACGCTATTCCAAGGGGCTTACACAGATTATGTAATGTCCATGTAATTAGGCACGATGTGTGTATACTAGCAGTAAATTTAGTAAATTTAAATGCATTGTATTTAAGAAATCCTAAAGAAATTTTCAGCTGGCTTTAGCACGCATTCCTCTTTAGAGAAATGCGGTTTAACTGCTTTAAAGGGAATAAATTAAATACTTAAGTGAATGCAGACTAATCCTTCGCTATTACTTAAAGTTAAGAAATACTCGGACTCTTCTTCGGTCTATTTTCCGCCATTGCTCAGAATCCCGTTATTTTGTTCTTAATTTTATTCAAATACATCAGAGTTGCTGTGTCTCGTTTAAAATTTTAATGGAAAAGTTGAAAATCCGAGTCAGTTATACTAGCCAATATCAGAGTCGTTGAAGAAACAATTTTATATGATGAATCGCCGAAATGTTGTTAATTCTTGCAAGATCATTAATTTTTGTATAGATACGGGCTATACTCAACTAATGTTCTAGAAAATTAACGACAGAACATTCGAAGTGCTCTATCAATGACATGTACAACGTATTTTCACATCATTTACAATCGAGTGTAGAACGCACACAGTTATGACTAAGTGTTTCACGTCAATGTGAACTATAGAACACAGTGATCTCTTCACTCAAATGACCGATGAACATGGTGTGTTCACAGCGACCACGCAAACAACGCGTACACATTACAGCGAAACTTCCGGTTCAACACGCCTGGTTTGAGGCACTCAATACTCAGACTCATTAATTATGAGCGTCAGGGGGCGAATGTGAGCGAGGCTTACTTTTTATGGTAAAAAACGCTCGGCAATGAAGGTGCGCCTTAACAGTGCGGGCCAAATCATGCGTCGCGTAGATGATCGATGAAGTGTCAAGCTTCGAAGGCCTCATTTGTTCTACGGTTGTAGTTCCAGCTCTTTTGCCAGGCTGTTTTTACGAACCTCTCGAATTCCTGTGCGTTGAACTAATTATCAACTTCTATCAATGTTTTCTTCGCATTTTATTGAGGCAGTACAGCGGGCAGCAATCAGTCAGAACTGCGTGGGCTAAATCATGTCTTAGAAAGGCACTTGCCTCGATGTAGGATATTGATTGCCCTGCGATAACTTGAGGCATTACTTCAGTTTTGCACAGAAAATTGTGCCAGGTGTGCCGATGAAGAGCTTATGTTCCATTTGAAGTGGGAAATTGATTGAAGTAATGCCAATTATGTTGAAAATTGCAAAGTAAATTCTAATAGTAACTTTCTCCAATTTTCTCCACAAACAATCATTCTCACGCTATTACTATCTAAATTTGTATTTACAGCCTTTGCATCAACAAAAACAGGAAGGAAAATTTTGGTACATCTAGTTAAAAATTATAGCTCATCATTATGTCTAAGAAAATACCACGCGCATTTTTTGAGCCTTTAAGTATAATTATATTCCTTTAATTAGGTAAGCACATTCGACGTTAGTTTTTGAAGCGAACGCTAAACATTCAAGCATCTCTTGATGTTTCTGGATTACTTTTTCCCAATGTTAGTCATTAAAGTAACAAATCCAGCCATCCAATTATACTGAGCGAAAACATGCCTCAGTTCAGCGCGTTGTGTTCTCATGCAGCGATGTCAGGTCGTATTGCTCGATTACAACAGAGCAGCTCTGTTGTGAGGGAAATGGAAATTTTAGCTCATGGATTGGCAAAAACTCTGAGGCATCTGCATAGAGTAAGGTAGAGATGAGTCTCGCTTCAGGCTCCTCTAACTCATAAAAATCGACCGACTTTGGTGAATCCCAAAGACAATTTTCTCCTAACTCATAAGAGACGAGCGATTGAGATCATGAAACATGAATCCCTAGGAAAATTTTGTTCTGAGAACACAACGTACTGTTTGCCTCTGTTTTCTGACTCTTTGTGTATAAGAAATTTGAGCGAAGAAACTAAATTTTTCACACACCTCAACGTCTTCCTCTATAATGAGGGTTGAGAGGGGAAGTGACACTGTATTGTGTATACATTTCTTACTGCTAGATTTTCAAAGCAGAAACAAAGCTTGCGTAGGTAGTGTTTCTATGAAATAATTAATTTACTTCACTTGCTTCATTAACAGTAGATAAAACCACCTAATTTATATTGAAATTCAATACTGAACCTAATGAACTAACACGTTTCAAGATCTTTCTGATCTTCATTAATTATGATTCCCGTTTGATCTCATTGAAGTTACTTCATTTTTATTCCATAATAGATACATTTAGCTTGAAGGAATGAAGTTTACTCAAAATTGAAATTCGCGTTGATGAAAGCGCTTACATCACTGAATTTAAACCCCTGACAAAACCAATTTGAAAAGCAATCAGTAAAAGGGAATGCGGAACTCTAGATGATAAGCATCACAGCAGTGTGCCCTTGTTCCTGTTGGATTATTATCCAAATTTTATTTATTTGGAAAGCTTAAAATGAGAAGGGAGCGGGTCTGCTAACACAAGCTGAAAAGTTATTACCTCAGTCACTGATTCAGTAATTGTTTGCTAACTTTTCAGTGCTCACGTTGCGGTAATAATTAGGTGTATTTAATGAGAAATATCCCTTCCAGTTTTTTATCAATAATTTCATGAATAAGAATTCTTGGTTTACGAAGGCAAGGGTCACTTTTGTGTTCAGCGTTTGGCTTTTCTGTACTTATGTATTTTTACTCTTCGTTGCATTTTGTGCCTGTTTTTATTTTGAGATAATGTCACGAGATATGGTTCGGTCCTACCCCTCATTAATTTGCATTGACAAGGAGACCGAGTTCTCGGT
>JACJUY010000806.1:18404-29029 GCA_014220935.1 Platorchestia sp. MABIK
CTTCCTCCTTCCTCTCTTTGGATCGCCTTTGTAGCGGATAGGGAGGCTTAAACTAACTAATAATCTATCTATCTTGACAACATTGTAAACGCTTACATTTTTAAAATTTTAATTCCTATCTGATTCCACTATTTTTATAAGGTTGATTGCAAAACAATCTCGATCTATTTGTATTAATCTTTTATCCTCATGTTGGTTAGTTGAGAAATCTTCGTGATGGTGATGTGTTCGTAAAGAAAAGATTTTACTGGGATTCAAATCTTTCATATTATATTTTATTGGTATCGAAATGTATAAAAACGAATGATTGTGCAATACTGGAAGATGTTTGATTGTGTGAAGCTTCATTTTCCTACTTTCTCCCTCTTGTGCAACACTAAGATTCTGTTATTAAATTTTTAAGCGTAAGAGTTACTAGCTCTTTGTTTTCCGTTTACTTCTGTTCAGGCACTGATGTATCTTCAATATACAAGTAGTTACGCCTTATGCAAGTGTGTTGGTCGTGTGCAAGTGTGTTATTAGGTTTTTATCCAGTTAACATGGTGCAATTTTAAATGAGGTTCAACACAGAAGTTAGAACTTAGGGCGTGTTGCACTATTTTTGCGTTATTCATGGAGTTTCCACAGGTTTGTTGAATTTCTTCACTAAAATTGGCGCGTATCTGCATCACTGCATCTTCTTGTGTTTAGAGTTCATGCACTTCGAGGTAAATCAAGCTCGATAGCTAACCTTTTGTTTGAAAGCAGTTTCTGCTTCTCAATAAGTGCCTTCACCGATGTTTTAGAAAATCTATCGCGTGCTAGACTGTTGCTCGAGTTTTCCGAGTCCTAGTCCCTCTGTAGTGGCCTGTGTGGGAGATTATGTCCTAATTTCTACCTATTTTTAATCGAACCTAGACGTACAAATTTAATGTTCATGTCCGATTTTTGCATTATTTCTTACTTTTCGGTTGAAAAAATTATTAACCTATTTAGCAATTGTTCTCCATGTTGATAACTCGTTTTTGAGCGTTTCCAATGGCATCTTAGGCAATAATACGTTATTTGTCGATTATTCTAAATGGAAATATTTAAGCATTATGTTACACTGCGCTTCTAGTTCTACTGCTCATCATTTCATTTATTTGAACAATGCACATTATGAAATGTAAATCGGATTCTGCGTTTTTAGTTTTGGAGCCACTTCATTGATATACATGAAATTTCGAATTTTTCCAGTTACTGCATCGAGTTTGTCAGTTTTTTTTTAGACATAGTTCATTATAGAACTGAACATTCATGACCACTTTAAGATTCTGGAGCTTGTTCCGTTCTTTTCTGGGTGGAAGGAAACTAAATACTTCAGTACCTGATTGTCCATAGTCCTAATATTTATATTTGAAATTTGCCATCTGTTGCGTATCTTTTTTTTTTTTTCGGGGAAACACTACGTGACGGACTGTAGTTTGACTCATTTAAATTATGTCGCTGATTATTTTAGACGTTACTAGGTGGTGGAACGGGTCTCTTTTGAATAAAAGCGTTCTGATGAATAAAATGTTCTTAATAGCAGTTATATGTATCTGCAAGTATTCAAAGCTTGATTGTTCCTATAATTCTACGATATTTAGGAATTTAAAATTGAATATTCTGTGTTGAAATATTGTGTTACTTATTGACTTTAAAGGTCTAGTAAATCGTAGTCATCTCTCGCTCCTAACTTCCGTGGCTTAATTTAAATATTTGTTAGGGGCTTCACCGAATATTCCATCACCGACCGCACGCATATTAATGCTAATATCGTTTTGGATTTGCTGTTCACATCAGGCTGGCATTCCAGGGCACGTAGGTTCTTCTCAGTTTTTCTACCAATGATATAATTACCAGGGCGCCGTGTAGGTTGTGTTTTTGCGCTGTTAAAAACTTTTTTTAAATTATACATGCTTTAGATAAAATCTACTTTGCCTTTTTACATTAATTAAGTTTCGCCGCAATTCTCGAGTAATGTTCATAAGGCGACAAAGACTACTGTTAGATTGAAGATGCCCGGCTGACATCTTGACTACGTAAGGGGAGACCACATTTCTCTTGAAGTTCTCATGTTCATCAAGACAATCGCTACTCACTTCTGAATTTCGTGCGAAACAATGCGCGAGGAATAAAATATTATTCAAGAAAAGTATTGTGATACACTCTAGCATGTTGTTAAACGATATTTGTGTATTGTACGTACAACTTTCCCTACTTTTTTCTATCGCTTGTTTTTGTCTTGGTATACTATTTCCTATCTTAGTGTGCTACTTCGGTATTTGTGCTTTCGTTTTATCTCTGTCACTAAATTTTTATGCGTTATTGGTCCATTTTGATGAACGTTAAGCTGAATTTGATCAGCTCGGTAGCTTTAATGATCACTTATATTTAATTAGGAAGATGACTGAGGTTTCAGTGATGAATTTTTTACATGTAAAATTATTTGAGTTTTCTCTCACATGAACTGTAAAGGCTTTGCTCTAATGAAGAAATTAGACTTTTGCAGTGAAGATTTTTAAACGTTACATGATGCTTCTCGTTAAATGCTTTCAGTTGTGCGTGCCTAAACATGCTCTATGTAGAGCGTATCCATGTGGAGAAAACTTAAAAATAAATTCTACTGAATATGTACCTATTGAGCCTTTAGATGCAAGCCTTCTCAATTAATACGAGAATTCTTTCATTTCTTGGGCGTGTTAAAATGTGTTGAAAGTTTCTCGATGTATTACACCGTGATTCGTTCTTGATTTTTGTTCCTTAGAAAATCAAGGGTACTGGAGTGTCTATAGAAGACGGTAAAATAATATCTAGTATAGGCTCGAAGAGGTTTTTATTTAGCCACTTTCTTTTCGTTGCATTGGGTGTGTTTTTTAGGCTCAACCCTTTGCCTCCTGACGGGAACTCCAGTTCCCAGCTGGCTAGTGCTTCCAGTTTAGGTAAATTGACAAAATTTCAAAATGATTCAACTAGTAGGAAAATGATGTGGCATGCTAGGTAGTACTACCGTACTTACTTTGAATTTAATTTTCCGAAAGATCCAGGATCTAATTCATAATAGCTATATTCAGAGAACTTCAAGAAAAATGTGATAGTCTTCCTCACCAATGTCCGAGAATCCACTTGGAGCCCCAGATCTCAATATTTCAGATTTTTCTCATGTCCTACAGAAAACCTCGATTACCTGATTGTCTTTCATTTCGCGCATTGATTTAAACTATTTTTTATAAGCAAAGTGGAAGCCGTATTCCTAGCCAGCTTTACATGGCAAACTTTGCATTAAAATTTCGCTCGGCAGAGCTACTTCGTACAATAGTTGTGACGTTACTATTAGTCTCAATTGAACAGAAACTGGGACAATTTTCAAACATATTACTTAATGACAGAATTCATTTTGAATTTCGTTGCTAAAATGTAGATTACCATTACTGTACTCGTAAAAAATTCAGCACGTCGGTTGGGCCACTTCGCTCGTGAGAAGAAACGACTTTTCTATCCAAAGGCTACCTTATGGTGGAAATAACACAAGGCCGAAAGACATCATCCGAGATTCTCTCTTGTAAGAAAAATTTACAGACTTTGATTAAGTACATGGCTTTTTTCACGTCAAAGAGTAAGTGACTCAACTTAAAAATTACTCGACCGCCTGAATTTACATACGATATTACTTCAACTTCTGAAATTGAAATTCGATTGACCTGATAGCAAACATATACAATAATATAATATGATCATCTGAAAAAAGCTCACCTTATAGATACGGTGAGACGAAACTGGAAGAGTGAGAACTGTTGTTCGTCAAGCAACCACGCCAGCTGAAAGGCGCTAGTCGCTGAAGTTAACGATAAGCCACTCAAGCAAGCGTCTCACAGATAACACAAGTGGTCGATGGAAGACTAGTTGCTAAGTCTGGAGCCTTCAAACTAAACGGGAACACGTTCCACATCACGAATTAACAGCAGAAGGAGCCAACAGCACGAAGCGACGTGTGTCGTCTCAACTTCATGTTAAGCACGGGAATCTTTCGTGGGGCGCTGGGGAAAGCACGAAAAACACACTGTACATGGAAAATCAAGAGGGAAAACGCCATTACGATTAAGTAGAACCATAGCCACTCGGCAAATAACATTAGTCGCCTCATATGTTAATGAACATGCGAGCAAAATTCACGACGAAATACTGCAAGAATTTGAGTTCTCAATGTATGAGGAAGGGGTAAATCAATAAATGGAGATATTACTATCGACATTAACATAGAATCAATTACCGATTATTTTAGCTAAACTTAAAATCGTCCACTGAAGTGAACAACAGTATGATCAACCCGTTACTTTAGTCTAACGTAATTGGAAATAAATTCATACCAGCCATAAGATCAACAATACATTAGTTAAAATATCACTTCAAAGGACACGTCATCAGTGCATTAACGTTAAGACTTGCAAGATGTACCACTTTTTCAACCTAACTCAAAAATCTCAGTAGCTTAGGTCAAATGCAACATTCTTTAGACGAAACAATTTTGCCGTCTGTATAATTTACAGTGACATCCGTACTATGCAAATTTGATTGTGTTAAGAAATCAAAACGCAGGAGTTACCAATGAACATGAATCCTTGGTCAGACTCTGAGCCTCGAGTTCAGTCTCTAAAACAGGCATTCAACGACGATCTCTAATCGCGCATCTGACGACACTTAAACAATATCACGGGCAACATAACCAAGGCAGGAACAACATACTAGAGCAAGAATAACGACTGCAGGGAACAATATAACAATGCGAGGCAACTGCGATCACAAAAGCTCAAAACTTACACTTTGAAATCTTATCCATAAAAATGCCAGACAATTGCGTTCACTTCGACAGTACAAGACTGGAAACACGACTAGACATAGTAGGCAACCAAACCACATAATATACAGCCCAATATCGGTTTAAACTGAATTTTGGAGGCCAGAAAAGTCTTTTGAAGTCAGTTTCTGTGATTTCGTGAACTTCCACACTTCTATTTTTTCTCAAAAATAATTACAAGTTTCAAATACGAGTGTTCTGTATTTGACATAGTGATATCGAAATTTGTTATAAAAATTATGAGGCTTTGGAAATCTAAGATTATGTTCAAGACGTGATGATAAAAACTTGAAAAAAAAAACAGCTAGCTCACATTACTACTTTGTTATAAATTTGAACATGTTCGTATCCAGCAACAATAATAAAAATTCACAGGATGGTCAACCGGTTAACAATAAGTGTAAGCCACAAAAACAGCTTCCATGCACTGCATTTGAAACTCCAGGCTAGGGAACTTATTCGATATTCAACTATTTCACAACGTCCTATCATTCGTCCTCAGAGTATTATCTAACACGATAGAACTCACTAACATAACTCATGCTCATTCATTAATAACGAAGCCAATGACGAACATTATATAGTTCGACCTCCCTGTTTAGATTCAATCGAATTTTTTTGAAGTAGGTAATATGTTGAGTCATAAAGCCTATTCATTGGAAACATAGCATCAATCGGTAGATTAGCATCTCCTACTACGCAATTCCCTACAGGCGAACGAAGCAATGAATGTTCTGTTTTATCCTTTACTGCGCTTTGTTAAACCTAGAAACAACCTGGCCCCAACTACAACAAGGGAAAAAATTAGGGAGGAGATGGGTAGCATTAAAAACAAAACAATATAACGGCTTAAAGCAAGACAATCGTAATTTTCAAAACACTTTCAACGAGTTTGCTATAATAACATGTGCAATTGTTCCAATTAAAATCTTCAGACGTTTTAAAAAATACAGAATTGAATGTTGAAGGTGAATTATATTGAAAAAAAGTCTATCGAAGTTTTCTCAATGCACCCATTAACTCGACAGTATGTCATCAACACTGAGCAACACTTAAGGGCACCGTCTAACTCTAAACTCTGCTAACCTCCACTCTTAACATTAATGCAGGATTCCTAGTCTCCGACTTGAGTTGTTTTTGGTCGTCTAGTTGGTATCGGAAGATCTGAGCAACACGAAGGCTGTAATTAAATTATATAAATTTCCGCATTATGGGCCTAAAATTGTGAGGCCTAAGTGTGCATTTAAAATTAACGACAGCGATCCATTTCGAAGTGACACTCGAGAGAAAGTTTAACGCAAAATTTAGTTACGGGTCAACATCTAAAACACATGGAGTAGCGCTAATTAATGGTACACAACCCTCTTTGTGACTGAAAACGTGTACATATACGGCAAGCAATTTCCATTTCGAAGTCATGTTTAGACTAGCATACTGAACGATTCACACGAAAAGGCTTTTGTACTCGTGAGGTAGAACCCCCCGCCTGGGGTAGAAGGTGTGGTTGAGGGAGTAATTGTTGAGGTTGGTGAGGTGACAGGTGTAAATATCAGCGAAGCGAAAAAGACGGCGGGAAAAGTAAGTGGGATTGTCGTGGGTCCGAAACACGCTGCCAAAGTGCGTGTTGAAAAGTTTCTTTGTTCTTTGCCTGCACGAGAAAATGGGACATCAATCGGTGAGAGATTCAGCACACAATCGTGTCAGAGCTCGTCAAAATGGAGAGAAATCACAGTTTTGAATAACCTATTTAATTATTAATGAATATGCTTCCATCATATTCATCATTCATTCACAATGAACTACATCATTTATTTCTCTCGTCAACTGTAACTCATGGTAAAATGCGTTAAACTCATGTCGTAGCCGTGAAAATAACTAACGAAAAAAATAAATTTCGTTAACTCTGTAAACTTGACTGCATAAAAAATCATTAAATTTTTGATATTTAAAAAAAATATTTTGACAGATAGTCAATGTAGAACGCATTGTAAAATGAAAAGTGAAAATCTGACGTTTATCAAATTACCGAAATGAGTTTACAGAAAAAAATGGTGTTTAATGCAGCTCCACTGCTTGCTATACGAGTGGTCACTCATGAGTTGTTCCGTTTGTACTAAACGGAATAATATCGAAAATATAATGCGATCAGCGGCCTTCAATCACAATCACTGAATTCAGGTCACGTATTTCTAGAGGAACTTAAAAAAATAAAAGCAACGCAAGTCAATCCTTGCAGAACGATTCAGAGGCGAGCCATGAAAATGCTGGAAAAAGACAAAAAAGCGAAAGAGGCCACTGAAATAATCGTAAATTTGAATAACATTAAACCATAAGTCATTGAAACCATTAAATGCCCTCAAAAAATCAAAGGCTCATTCATGTGT
The DNA here is from genome assembly GCA_014220935.1 of Platorchestia sp. MABIK. Taxonomy (NCBI): domain Eukaryota; kingdom Metazoa; phylum Arthropoda; class Malacostraca; order Amphipoda; family Talitridae; genus Platorchestia; species Platorchestia sp. MABIK. Next base: position 25,647 of record JACJUY010000806.1, read on the forward strand.
CTGGCAACTCTACCTTTCTGACTACTATTATGTACTATACCCCGTTCTCTCACGAATGAAAACTTCACAACTGACTTCACTCCAAATCTTGGACTCTTGAGCAAGTCTAATTCACTTATACCTACGATCATGATCTACGAGTAGTGTCAAGAAACAGACAACAGTTAATCGAAAAAAATCGAAATTCAGTTTTCACATCATTTGATCAATGCCTAGAATTTGTTCCGTAGAGTGCAACTTGTGTAAAAAATTACTTCTAAGTTTGTCGCTCCACCCTGGCGAGCTCACATAGGAGCAGACTGTTCTGTTACCTTGCTACAGATTCTCCTGCTCACCTGAGGTCGTCTCGCTCAGCCTCCCACTCGCGCACCATCTTCCTGCTCACCTCAGGTCGTCTCGCTCAGCCTCCCTCTCGCGCACCATCTGCCTGCTCACCTCAGGTCGTCTCGCTCAGCCTCCCACTCGCGCACCATCTGCCTGCTCGCCGCATCTTCGTAGTCCTGCGCACTCTCGATGAGGCTTTGAAGCATCTGCAGCCAGCCGATTGTCTTCTTGAACTCCTCGCTGTTCAGGCACTCTGTCTCGTGCTGAAAAAGAGCAGCAGTGAGCTAAGTCAAAATGCCTTTCAAGCCTCCTCAATCTTCCAGGGCAATCAATGGCGAAAAATAACAATAAAAAATTATGTACTTTGTGTACTCTTCAAATGGCAATAATCAAGACATAACCAGCGCTTCGTCAGACTTTAGAGTCATTGCCGACTGTGTGCAAGTCGAGAAGTAGCATGATTTTACTAATGCATAGCTTCCAAAAATCGCCGTTCCATTGTTTAAAATATCTACATTGAGACTGAGAATGCCTCTCAATCGCCATTTAAGCACAAATAAGACAGAAACAACTTTGCACATAATAACTAATATCTTCGTACATCATAGGTGAAAAATGCTTGTGGCATTAGGTAACCAATGTATACAGCCACAATTCGAAAATTCTGCACAAATTCAGATGAAGAGCTTGGTAATGGAATTTTAATATGATAAGTACCAGATGAAAATAAGTATTCTTTATAAGATATCAAAAAAAAAAAACATCTGTGAAGTCTTGAATTATAAGTCTGCAGCTTGCGTGCGTCAGTGCAAAGCAGTTGAATCGGGTCATTCTATAAATTTTTACGTACTAAATAAATTTTCTACATACTAAATAAATTTTTTACATACTAAATAAATTTTTTACATACTAAATAAATTTTTAACATACTAAATAAATTTTTAACATACTAAATAAATTTTTTACATACTAAATAAATTTTTTACATACTAAATAAATTTTTTACGTACTAAATAAATTTGTTACATCCTAAATAAATTTTTTACATCCTAAATAAATTTTTTCATCCTAAATAAATTTTATACATCCTAAATAAATTTGTTTACATCCTAAATAAGTGTTTCACATTCTAAATTTTTGCATCCTAAATAAATTTTTTACATCCTACATTCTGCATCCTAAATGAATTTTTTACACCCTAAATTTTTGGATCTTAATTAAATTTTTTACATTCTAAATTTTTACATCCTCAATAAATTTTTCACATCCTAAATTTTTACATCCTAAATAAATTTTTCACATCCAAAATTTTCACATCCTAATCCAGTCTTATCGGTTTAAATTTATTATTTCCACCTATGTACTCGAACCCTAGAAGGATATTTGTATAAGGGTTCTCATGGATTTTAAACTTTATGACTAAATCTACAGCTCTCCATAAATTCACTTCAAAGGGAATCTCATCAACTCTTCATTTCCGGTGTCACTCATTTCATCAACTTCAGTATTATGCAGTCTGGTCATCATTGTAACATAATAGAGGTTACCGATAAATGAAATGTTTATTCATTATTCGACGACTTGGAACATTTCTGTGTAAGTTAAATATTTGTTTTAAAGTCCGTAGATTAATGTTCATTACAATTGCATTAGGTAGTTGAATGGTGGAAGTAAAATCCGTAGACTTCTCTTGCTTGACATGCACATAAAGATAGTAAGCTTCAACATAATTCATCACTGAGTGTTAGAATGTTAAAAGTATTTCTAGCCCCGCCATGAATGAACTCTCTTGCTATTACCGTAGATTAAGTGTTATTTTTCGTCTAGAAGTACGATGAACGAAAAAAAATTTTCTCTCAGAAGGAATTAATAGTTGATTAGGACTTTATGATACGTTTTATCCGCTCTAACGAGAAGCACACACTTGCAGAAGTTCGACCAATGAAAACTAAGCGTGTCTTCTTCATCGATACTGAGGCAGCACTAGATTTTTGTTCCGACCTCCTAACCATGTCAAATGCAATGATTGATATTTTAGAATGGATGGTCCCTCATCAACTCTAGCCTAAAGCATAATGCTTCATTTGGGGGCAATGTTTTATTCACTTTTGACATAGACCAAGGGATCGCGTGGACGCAACTCAAGCATTGGAAGCGTTTTGTGCACATTTTGTGTTGCGACGCTTTCGAGGAGCTAAGGCTAAGGTAGTTAGCCTTAGCTAAGGTAGGCTAACTACCTAAGGTAGTTAGGCTAAGGTGGTTTTTCAGCACTTCTAAGGCTCCCAGCAACTTAACTGCACGCATTTATCATCAAAAGTTTCCAAATATCAACCTTTCGCACAGAAAAATCGCAAGATGGGAGATCTTGACACCTGTCACGAAAGTACAACTTCCTTTTAGAATATTTCTTAAATATTGCAGTCCCACTACCTGCTTGTCACATTCATGTCTCAAAAATATTAGCTGGATGGATAGGAGTTACCAAAGAAAATAAATGCAAAATTGCGTAAATCTCACGCATAACAGATATATGCCGCCCTTCGTGCGTTCGTGCACCGAGCCACGTAAAAGCGCTCGTCGTGTATGAATAATCGCATTTTGACCGAGCTCTTCCCGCCGTTAGCACCGGCCCAAAGCAAGCTTCGACGTCCAGTAAACCACTCGAAACGTTGCCGCCTTTCTTATCCTACCGGACACAACGGAGCCCCAGCTAAAGGGCTCACATTGGTGGCCAGTAAACGACGCACCCACGGAAGAATTTGTTTACCAAGTGAAGAAGTTAAAGAAATTCGTCGAAAGTTTGAGATGAAGAGAAGAAGTTTGGAAGTTTGAGAATAAGATCTGGTGACAACAGCAAATCAACGGTAGTCAAGAATCATAGTGAAGATCGTCTGGTGACGACAAGAATTATAACGTTTAAGAAGAAGATGAAGAGGATCTGCAGAGACAGTCAGAGAATCAAGAAAGAAACCGAGAAGGACACCAAGAGAATAAGGACAGCGTCTTCAGAGATTTGAGGCCGACTACAGTTTTCAGTCGACTACATCTACGTTATCTTC
>JACJUY010000806.1:55897-89932 GCA_014220935.1 Platorchestia sp. MABIK
CATTACATGTATCATCAAATGTAGTTTAAGCAAGATTAGGAGTACATTGCCCTCAATCAATTTTCGACTAGTGACATGGGTATTACAATACTCGTGTGTGTGTATCATTTAAGTGTGTTAATTTTAAGATGTCTTAAAAACCAATGATGGTAATTTTGTACCATCTCTATTGGAAATAAACTGTTTTTTTTTCCTCTTTCATTCTTTCCAGTCATCCCATTTGGCTGCAATAATTGCTTTTTAAAGAAAACAGATAGTCAACTGTTTTCCGTGTGATATATCAATCATACAGCCAATTCATTTAGTTCACCACCGCAGTTCACCTTTAAAAAAAAACAGAATTGTTTCGATTTTTCGCGTTACTAACACAACAAAACTCAATGACTGGCTCTTCCCGAATGAAAAATGTAGCAAGAAAGAAAAGCAGTTTATTTCCAATAAAACTACAAAAATGATCATGCAACTGATGATTATGCGCAGGGATCAAGTCAAAGCTGTACACAGTGATCGTACAAAACAACTTCTTAATAAATCTTCTACGCGATAAGCTAAGCTTATGTGTTGCAATAATAACTAAAATAATTATCTTCTACCGGAAAAATGGTCCCCTGAAGGACCGTAGAAACTCGTGTGATGGAATCCATGAAGAACGAACCTGAAAGGTTTCCCTGTTAGGCAACGAGTTATGGTTTTAAAACAATTGTTAACCTTCATATAGAAGTCACTTCCATTGGAGAAGCTATATACTTCTACTGGTACGTCACAGAACTTAATTTATATATCCCTACGCTGAGAATGAAACGAACAACAAATCAAATTCGACCTTTGCAACATGTCACACAGAATGTTTTGACCAAACTCGTCAGTGTTCACCAGCGAGTTATTCAACATTTCAATACAACAGGATGTCTTTGGATAACGATAATAATCTATGTGTATTTCATTAAGTTGCATTATCATCGGTTCTTTTGTGTTCACAATCATTGAATTTCATTTCATGTTTCGTTTAATTACGAGCGAAGAAATGCCGGCACGTCCGCCAACTTGTAAGTGGGACTAGCCACGGCTGCTAGTTTACGGAGCTTCTTTCCTCCGTAAGGTGTCTTGTTTTTGAAGCATTCACGTCCTTTGAAGGTCACTTCTCTATTTGTTCTACTGCAGCTGCTCATGTTGAAATGCAGTTCCAAATAATACGTCGGTCATCACCAAGGAACCTGCATTTGTCAAACCTCAATTGAATGATAACAAAATTTAACTTCATTAAAGATCCCCAAGAAACTTCAAGTTCATATGATACGCTAAAGCACTCTCTAACATACCCTACTAAACGTTGCGCATGAAACAGTGGCGCAGCCAGCCGAAAATTTCGGGGGGGTCAGACATTAATTTTCAGCAATCTTTTTATTATTCTACTTGAAACGGCGACTGAAACTGGCCCCCGTGGTCCCCCCTTGGCTGCGCTACTGGTATCAAACATCGTTCTTTGAATTGAATACTTTTGTCTGCAGGATGTTCCGATGAAAACCAGTCATGCAGTAAGCCAGTTCCAATTGGATGGAAGACGGAATAAAATTCGCCAACCATGTACTGAATATTTTATTCGACTTTTGAGAATGCATTGAGCACACAAAAAGTTGGTGTGTAAGGCGAACATTCAAAGGGCAGATTTGGTTTTTGCAGAATTTTATGCCATTTCTTATGCACTATGTACAGAAATCAATTCAAATTATGCACGACACACATTTCTCTAGATTTTCAAAAAAAAGAATACACAGAACATGCTTGAATATTTCCACTAGAAAGCAAAAATATGGCGTCTTCGGATAGAATTCACAAGAAAGCTAGAAAAAGCTAACTCTTGACCTCGTCCGCACAAAAATCTCGTGTGTAATTAGTCAGGAACGGAGTCCTGTCAATTTAAGTCAAGTTCAATACCAGGAAGATGGTGAGCTCTGACTCATGGACGACAGCGAAGATGAGGCTGGCAACAACGCGATTGTGGGCAGAGATCAGTGCATTCAATAAATTAGAGAAGCTAAAGCTAAAATGAAAATATACTATAAAATGTACAAAAGGATGGGAGAGACAAGCTCTCTGCATGTCGCTCACTGGGAAGAACGTCATTACTCTGGAAATTTTGGAAAATTTACGTCTCCATGTTGTTGAATTCGCCACTTCGTTCTGCGTATTTTGGTAGAACCATCATAACTGTACCTTCAAAATTGACCGAGAGGAAGGCTTCCTTTTTTCGATCAAGACTAATTCCGTATAGCAGTTTGTGAAATTGAAATCACTTCTGAAAAAACATGAGTTTCGCCTTGTGACGTTGCTCTTCCCTATGAGCGACATGAAGTTCATGGAGACTCGTGCAGAGCACCGACTGTGTAAGTCCGTTATGCCCACATCAGGCACATTCCAACACGAGAAGCAATATGGAGGCACTTCACGTGACGATCCCAAATTAAAAAATTTGGGGTGTAATTTTAAGTTTCATTCAAGGAATACTTGAAGTCTAAATGGAATAGTATTTAAAATAGTTGAAATTAGTTACAGTGTGGTCAACACTTCAACTCAAAATGAATAACACAAAATAGATATTACTGTAAAATTAAAATCTTTTATCCACAGTTCACTCGCGCTAGCGTGCATCATAAGTTAGAAAGCACACAGAGCGGACACAAGTGACCTGACAGGTCAGTTAAATCCTTGACTATTTTTTACATACGTCACATTGATAGACGAGCTGCATTGGAGGCACAGTTGTGTTGCTGTAAACAGGAAACAGTTGTGTTGCTGTAAACAGGAAACAGTTGTGTTGCTGTAAACAGGAAACAGTTGTGTTGCTGTAAACAGGAAACAGTTGTGTCGCCGTAAACAGGACACAGTTGTGTTGCTGTAAACAGGAAACAGTTGTGTCGCCGTAAACAGGAAACAGTTGTGTTGCCGTAAACAGGAAACAGTTGTGTTGCCGTAAACAGGAAACAGTTGTGTTGCTGTAAACAGAAAACAGTTGTGTCGCCGTAAACAGGAAACAGTTGTGTTGCTGTAAACAGGAAACAGTTGTGTCGCCGTAAACAGGAAACAGTTGTGTTGCTGTAAACAGCACACAGTTGTGTTGTCGGGAGAAACAACACAGCGCAACAACGTTCGCACTGAACACGTACAAGCCATGTTATTTGGAGGACGTACATTAAAAAAATAAAATTGCGCAGTTGTAGCAGCACAGCCAGAAGCGCAAGCTCGTCTATTGACTTGACGTTTTGGCTCCGTTATCCTAGCCAAAATTCTTGCACAGAAAGGCTCCGACTCAAGGACTTCGGCCAGAACAAGGAGCAAGTAGTGTGGCGAACTGGGCTGCTGAATTTACACTACTGGCTGTGTCCCCGCAACGATGTGAATTACTTGAAAATTCGCCTCACAGTAACCTTGATACGATCTCAGCACATAAATGAAAATTCGCTCCACAGTAACCGTGGCATGATTTCATGGCACAATTGAAAATGTGTCTCCCACTAACCGTGACACGATCTCATCGTATTACAGCCAGCACTGAAGACGCGCGTTGAAACAGCATGTTGTTTCGCACAAAGTCCCCAAGTCCGTTCAACTTCAGCATAACATTAAAGTTTCAGCCAATATAAGCTTGGAACTCCCGAGTGTTCCAGGCCTAGCCTATATCCTTTCGGAAGAATTCACATGGATAAAATACCAGAAAAAAAGTTCAACAGTTTTGGCTGATAAAGTTCGGGAGGAAGGAGCGCAGTATTGGAAAATTTTGTGCCATTTAATACACCACACAAGATTTTTCAAAAAAGGCAAATATCATTTTATGAACAAGAACGCTGAACAGTGCAGCTAGGCACTGATGCGAATGTTGTACGGATGTTTATTTCGGCTTAAAAGATCGGTCACCGAACTCAACCAAAACGATAAAAAAAGACGATGCAGAACAGCGCTAGAAATTCGACACCATGAAGTTCAATACGCAGAAATAAAATTAAAACATGCAAGAAAACTCAAAAACAGAGCAGGGACCTTCAAGTTCACCATCAGCAACCAACCAATGCAGCATCAACATGTTCGAAGATCACCCATTCCAATTGCAAAAAATCTGCAAAGCAAAACGACAAACATATAGGATATGTTAACAACCCCTACAGTAAAGGAACTTCCTGAAAACTTTATAATTTCCATTATTCACATCATTTCCAGCACTCAGTAATCAGATATCTTAGAAACACAAATCAAAGACTTCTACACGCTTGCACCGGTACACGAAGCCACACACAAACAAAGAGAGCAGAGACATGGGTCGGCGTTGTAGGTGCAGGAACTAGTCATTAAGTAAAGGGATCTAACATGGGTCTATTTTTATACACCGCTTCCGAAAATATTACCCAAAAGTAGTGAATAAACTAAAGTCAAGAAAATTCATACGTGATTTGTCGTATCACGATCTGGCGAAGGTGGAAGCAAGTGCTTGCTAAATAGTTCGAAGAGGTCCCGAAAACAAGCACAACCTCTACACTATTGCCACTAGCAATTTGATCCCCGGAAAACCGACAAAAAATTCAGCTTCCATGTAAAGAGAAGATATTTTATCAACGGTCACATCGAGCAGGCTCTTACGCTTCGTTTGGTAACCACGCGAAACCAAAAGCTTGCGCCCGACAGATTAGATTAGGTGTATTTTAAGCCTCCCTAATGGCAACAAAGTTGTTCCAAAAATAGGAAGGAATAAGGGAACGCGAAACAACTGAATACGGCAGGAGGCAGCTGAACGACAGGCAACAACTGAATACGAGATGCACTCGAGGAAAATGAGTGGCACAGGCAAATAAGAAACATTACATTGCTTCCCATCTGCCATGGGTAATTCGAGCACCAATGAGCTCTTATGTACAGTACTGGAGGTGCTCAACATTGATTACGACGCTATTTGGTGGACACTCAACACGAGGGAAACGGGAAGTTCTCTCGCGACACACGCGTTAAGAATGAACGTAAACATTTCGAGGATACTTGCCTAATGTGGGATGTGATAACAAGAATATTTCCAAGTGCAGCACCGACTAGTGCAACAGCAACAACAACACGCGAGCTATTTACAAGCATAGTAAGACGCAATGGAAACAAATATACAGCGAGTGGTCTATGGCATAATAACAGGACGTTAATAATAACAGAATGTAATGAAACTATCGCTAGATGATCTTATCTGCGTAGACGAGAGGAATTTTTAGCGTTACCAATACCATGATATCAACTGTTGCTCGCCAAGGTATGTTCGGACCCAACGGAATGCACAGGCGTAAAAATGGAATCAATTTCGTAGAGAAATGTTAAGCACTCACCATGCACGCGGGCAAGGTTTTGCTGGATGAAATTCAGGTTAAAAACTCGACGAGAATTGAGCTCGTTTTGTCTTGTACATGAAAGCTCTCGCAATGAGAAGGAAGGCGTGCAGGAGAAGGAAGCCTTAGATCTCTAGATGAATTATAATTGATAGCGCTAGTTTAAAAAAAGGAACATGCAATGTACGACATCCTCTAGCTGTGAGTGAGTACTAACATCAGCATGGGATATTATCCATTAAGAAAAATGGCTTACAGCATACCATAATTAATTGGTTCCTTCCATAACCAACAGTAAAATTGGAAAATAACGACAAGCGACATCTCGACTGCGTTGTCATTAAGCTAGAAAGTGAATGAATATTTTTGACTATCAGGTGTTCTTCGAAGTCACACAATGAGTAGAACGTTCAGCGCAGACGTCAAAATAGCAGAAAATCCATAATCGTATTAAATATTTTGAAATTCAACACGGTAGATGACTTAAAAGAAAACAGGCTACAAGAGAACACACACAGAACTCACAAAACATCACAGGATTGCTTCAAACTTTACGAAGATAAAAGGCACGGGTGATTTAGGCAAAAAGCTTACGCTACATCTCGAAACAATTTCAAACTTTACTAAAAGAGGCTTCGAATTTCTCAAGGACTAATAACCCCACAAATTCATCAGAAGTGCTTTGTCGGAGTAGCATCATTAACATGCTCGACATTTGATTTTCAACTTCAAAATATGACGGTTACACTACTTCGCGCTTTTGCAAGCCAACACCTCCAATAGCCAAAGGACGATACCGTCTACGCAGGCAAAGACAAACTTTGTCACAGGTTCAAATCACTGTCCGCCGATCCACGCAAATTTCAGGGCGTCATACTTATCGAACATCAAATGCATGATTTGCGTAACTGAGGTTACGGTGCGAAGGCCAAAGGGCGGCGATTAAATGTAAATTCCCGTTGATAGTTTAACACATTAAACACTATGAAGCGAACAAAAACGTATCCAGCTTCGATATTCAATAACATGAACGATGAGTTTAACAGCAAAATAGTGATTCTATGTGACCCTTTGTTGGAACATACTGCTGAGACTCGACAGCGTCTCTTAGCTAAAACGCGTCTTGAATTCTTACGATATCTAGTGGGTACAGTCAAAAAACGTCAGAACTGAAAACACGCGCGAAATCATGAAAAGAATAGCCAGGGGCCACAAGTACTACACAAATTAAAATACTGCAGTAGAGAAAGTGACATCATTTCTATATTAATCATCACTACAAACCAACAGGATATTTGTCACAAGAAAGGTCAGAGATTATCTCTCGTAAAGGAAAAGTGCAAAAGCACCATGGTGAAACAGCATAGTTTTTTGAAAACAATCTATTTTGAAATCGGTACAAAATCGTTGATAACAGAGGACTAAGATACCAGCAGTGACATACAGAATAAAGTTGGTTTATACGTGTTGTAAGGATATCAAAAAGGGCTCAACGTAAGGTCTTACAAAGCAAGCACGCGAGCGCCGAGACACTCGGGCACATAAATAGCATTTCTTATTCATGTAAGTATGAGGCATCTGGGCATACAAATAACGTTTCGTGTTCGACTAACCAGAACAACAAGCGTGACATAGGGGGTTCAATTTGTCATAATTTGAGAATTTCAAAATTTTAAGACACGCGCGCGCACACACACACACCTACACTGTAGATGTTCAGCGGCACTTCAAGTGCTAAGGACCTTGCGTAACAAATTTTCTACTAATCTTGCAACACACAAGCTAAGGCGACAACCATCTGAGGGTGGTCTGATGCTCACTGACGATATCCAGAAGAAGAATGAGTGATGTGGGCATCTAAAAACTTGCAAGTTAAACAGCCATCGGGCCCAAATCATTGCCTTATCAGTTGTGTTGCGATGTTTTCGCACCGTGTAACTTGCTCGTGGTTCATCCAGCGTGGTGGTGGGGGAGCGAGTTTACTGAAGACGACCATCCGCCCTACCATTCGATTTTTTCAAGGGCTTTGGTGTCGGTTTTCCTATACTTGCAACGTAACAAGTTGCCGAGCTCGTTGAGATGATTCAGCACCTGTTCACAGGGAAATTACTAAGTGAATACATCAGAAAGTAAAATTTAGATTAGATTGTTAGTTAGTTCAAGACTCCCGCAACAAATGCGATCCAAAGAGAGGAAGAAGGTACGTGAGATTTCAAAATGAGAAATAAATCAGTAAATAAGATTAGTAGAAAACTGGGCAAAGGATATTACAAAACAAGAAATCAATTAGAATGTGAACTCAACAGAATAATGGGTACGCGAGATTTCAAAACAAGAAAGGAAACTGGGTACGTGAGATTTCAAAGGAAGAAACAAAAGCAAAAAATGAGAAGAATTAACAAAGGGCACACAGAGGAGTCCCGCGAGAACTGACCACATCGAGGCTCTCCTTGTCGTGTCCGGCAGAGAGGCAGAAACGCATGCGCGAGCCCGTGATCTTCGTAGCGGGGAAGCCGACACCCACCGACGCCACGCCGCGCTTACTCAGCTCCCGCACCAGGTAACTGCACCCATCATCACCATTATTGTCATCGTCATCTTTATTTTCATTCTCTTTACAATCATTATCATTGCATTTATTATCATCCTTTTCGTTACTATCATTATCTTTATTATCATTACTATCTCTATTATCACTATCATCATCATTATCATTAATACTGAATATGATTTGGCCAGATATTCAAACTCTCTATGTTAACATCAATACTACATTAGGTTTCATTTAGAAATTACAACTTTTTAACTCTGCTAACACTAATACTGAATATGGTTTAAATAAATATTCATTCCAACACTCAATGTACGTCAACACTTGTTAATAACTCAACAAACATGCTTGTAATATTTTTCACATACGAGAGTATACGTTTACGAAACAGAATTTTCTAAATTGAATACATTTATATTGCATTTCACCGCAAGGTAGGTTCAACCAGGGGCTAATGCCAAAACTGCAGCCCATGACCGAAGAAAGAAATATGTTCACACAAAGATACTGTATTCACCCAAAAAATAAACAGTTCAATAGAATAAAAGATGTAAAATGCATATGGACAAAGTCCAATTAGTTGATTTTTTGCTATTGAGAACTAGCGTCCGCATGCAAAAGTCCATGAACATTAGTGACCAGTTGTCCAAAAGCAATATGGATCATTCCAGACCAATTTCTCGTGTTTTATGTTCCTTTGGTTACGCATTTGTGTTTCTTTGGACAACGCATTCACAGAAGCAACGCTGGATGTTGCAAAAAGTAAGTCAGAAAGATACGGAATAAAATATGAAGAACATGCATCGACGGGGTTTGGCCAGGAAGAAGAGACGTCAGGAAAAAAAAAACATACTTCATTGCGACACGAAAACTCAAGCCAATAAGGCCCCTGTAACTCTCCAGCACCGGCGTCACTTCAGCAGATCTGACGACTGCGCTGGTCGTAAGACCAATGGCCGCCTATGGTATATCGGGCACCTCGAAAGTAACGGGTAGAGTGCTTCATCTCGACCATACTTACACTAAGACGGCGATCAAGAAACTATCGGGTGGCTCACAGATCTACTCACGCTATCTTAGTGACCAGGAAACTATCGAGTGGCTCACAGATCTACTCACGCAATCTTGGTGACCAGGTAAGTTATGATAGGTACAACAGGAGAGTCCGGATGGCCGTAGGGCTGAAAGCCGAGCTGCTGCAACCGTCGCCGGAAGTACACAGTGTTGCGGTGGAGCTGCTCAATGCGCCGCATGCCTAAGCGCCAAATGGGACAGTGTCAATGGACCACCGCTACGCCGATAGCAACAGGAAAGAGGTCGAAGAAAGTAATAAATCGAGCTCAGGAAAGGTGGGGGTGGTCGACAGGAAGGACAATTGACAGTGGTGTCGTGTTCTTAACTCGGGATCACACGCACTCCACAAGCCCATGCGTCCAAATGGGATGATTGTGTCAACTGTGCAACACAGGCATGTCACCACGCAACTCACAACACAACCCCACCCACAACACAACCCCACCACACAGATTAGATTAGTCGTTAGTTTTAGCCTCCCTACCCGCAGCAACAAATGCGATCCAAAGAGAGGAAGGAGGAAGGCACCATTTAGTATGGAATTAAGGAAACGCGGAATCTACGCAGAAAGGGCATAGAAACAGTAAGTTGGGAAAGAAGATTATGAAACAAGATCAAAGTTGAAGAAGGAAGTAGTAGGTGTTGAAAAACAGGACAGCAGTGAACCGAAAAAGGGTGGTCCGTAACAAAATAAAATCCTATTCTACTGCAACAAAAAAAAAGCCTACCTAACCTTTAGCTCGGGCCCTTACATAGTTCCCCACCCCACCACACAACTCACAACACAACCACACCACACAACTCACAACACAACCACACCACACCACATAACTCAACCACACCACTCACAACACAGCCCCACCAACAAATGCATATCTCCAAAGATAATTCAAAGTGCAAACGTTCCCATCTTTAGAAACTCAAGAAGCGTGGAAACGCATACGAGCCACTACACATTCAGGCATCTCTTCGGTTGTAGGAGGTCAGGATGCGAGGAAATAAATATAGAGCGGAAAGATGCATTCATCCAAACGACGTTGAGAAGTTTGGAGTACTATGTCACACACTCAACGAGTCACAATGACACAGGTTCACTTGAACTGTCTGATGCAGAGGCACTCCAGAGATACTGCAGCACTCGCACACAAATCGTTCACTCTAGGAATAAATGATCCCCCCCATACGAAAGTCATTCAGTTTCCCATGAATGCTGATAATTATCCCCACCATACGACAGTCATTCAGTTCCACATCAAAGCTGGTAATCAGTCATTACAGGCAAAGCTTCCAGAATGTTGTAGTCACAAATGAAAAGAGTCAAGGATTCTGCTGTCCACTTTTGCTTTGGTAATCAGCCAGAGAAAAATCTGTTAAGAAATTCATGTACGTGAAACCAGGCAATATATGTTAGTACATAAAATATAAAAGCTCACCAATGTTTACCTGCAAAATAAAAATAAACAATTAGAGTTGAGTGAAGAATGGTGGCGTTGTGTGGCTGCTGGAAATCAAGGAAGGATATTAAGCAGGACCGGCAGGTAGGTTGCCATGAACCATTCCGAGGAGGAAAATACCAAAGTAGCAGCAGCAGGATTACATAAGCCAATAGACAAAACAATTCAATAAAAGAAGAAACTAATAAACTTCTGAGAGCATGCCCCCGCAAAAAAGCTTCGAAAAGTTAAGTAATAAGGTTGTAATAATAATAATAATGTTGCCTTGAAGTTCTGCGGCACACCTTGAGCCCTGGAGTGGGCTGCACTACACCAGCGGTCCTGCGCACCTTTCTAAACTCAACATAAAATTACAAAACTTGTTCCAGTACCGAGTGAGATGTGAGGAGTTCGTGTTCACCGCGCCTGTGTCCCACCGCGTGTGTCCCGTCTTCGCAAAATGTTACCATGTTCATAAAAATGTAACCATGTTTGCAAAATGTAACCATGTTCATAAAATGTAACCATGTTTGTAAAATGGAACCATGTTTGCAAAATGTAACCATGTTTATAAAATGTAATGATGTTCATGTATAAACCACGTTCACAAAATGTAATTTGTCCACGTGCTAACCAGATCAATGCTGACACAATATCACCTGTATATTAATTGATTATTTGATAAAGAAATGTGTGCCTTGTACCAGAGGTAAGAATTGTGTTGTTCAAAAACGCAGCACGATAGATTAGACGTGCATTTTGAAGACAAAATGTCGAGTGTTCGAATTGACTTGAAGGTTTTTTCACCGTCAAAACCGAAAGAGGTAAAAAGCGACGAGCTCTAGTGTTGGAACACTACGTCCCATTTTGGGGGACGGTGAGGATGTAACTTTACTCACGCTAAAGAAGCTTTAGGTAGACCTAACATGGGTATAACAGGGGAATCCGAGTGACCCCTCAATAGGAAGCCGAGGCCCTGCAGATGTGCTCGGAAATACTTCGCGTTCCGTTCAAGTGTACGAAGGCGTCGGTTCCCTATGGAAGTGGAGCAGGGGAGGGGGGGTAAGGTCAGTGCAGTGGTGGCAACCCCCGACAGGCGAGGTACATAAAGAGCTCTGCATCCAACAAACCGAGCACGTAAGGATCTTTGAAAGATTTCTGCAGTTCCTACCAGATCAAAGACACGAACAAATCGAGGATCTTTCAAAGACTTCTCCAGTTCCTACCAGATCACAGATACGAACAAATCGAGGATGTAAGGATCTTCGAAAGATTTCTGCAGTTCCTACCAGATCAAAGACACGAACAAATCGAGAATGTAAGGATCTTCGAAAGATTTCTGCAGTTCCTACCAGATCAAAGACACGAACAAATCGAGGATCGTTCAAAGATTTCTCCAGTTCCTACCAAATCACAGATCCGAACAAATCGAGGATGTAAGGATCTTTAAAAGATTTCTGCAGGGCTCGAGATAAAAGATTTCTGCAGTAGATTAGGGCTACCACTGTGTGCTTCGTTACAGTTCTCATCTTCATCACTCGTGCCAGGAAAGAATGATTGCTGGGCAAACTAATCAAACTCATCTGGAGAATAATTTTGGTGCAACATTCTCCGAACTTATAAAATCAGAGGATCACACAAAGAACTTTAAAAAACTTCGGACTAGGCAACCTTAAGTTGGTTCAACACATCCGTTTGAGTGGCAGTATTACATTATTCACATGGCAAGATCACACAGAATATCAAATGAGACTGAAGGGTTAGCAGGAGAAGAGTAAACGCCGCCTAAGCTGCAAGGGAACGACGTTAGTACGCACCTCAGGGCAAGGGTACCTGGCAAAATGTACATTGCAAGCAGCAAGCTTGAAGCATACGGAGCACTTATACCTATCTTGATAGGCTCATGAGGGTATGTGCTCTAAAGTTCATAATTATGCTGATGGTCCTATACTGAGGGTATGTGCTCTGAAGTTGATGATTGTTCTGCAATGAGGGCATGTGCTCTGAAGATGATTGTCCTATAATGAGGGTACGTGCTCTGAAGTAGGTAATTATGGTGATCGTCTTATAATGAAAGCATGTGCACTAAAGTCTCGTAAATATGACATTTACACAGGTCATTTTTGTCTCAAGTCACTATGCCCCTACTGAAGGATGGCTCTCAAGTCTGAAGTACATATACACAGTCAAGCAAGTCTTCACATCAGAATTATATGTAGCAATAAGTTATGACTGTCAATTTAGATGCGTCGCTAACACGTTGCTTGCGATACGACCCATCGATGGATCGTGCATAAGTTATCCTGTTGCGAAACAACCCATCGATGGGTCGTTTGAAATATTTTAACAATCTTTCGAAATTGCTAGTACTTAATGGACCCAGTTAATGATTGGAATTTATAAAATTACTAAGAGTGAACGTGTTAAGACAAACAGGAAGAGTCACCGTCAAGTAGAAGACGATGTACACCGTCAGAATGATGATGGAAAGAAGGTTGAGCTGCTCGGAATATTCAGCTCACAAAAAAAGGTAAAAGTAAACCAAGAATACGGTTAACCACTGAAACAAATGCTCTCTAGAGATGCTTCCACCCAAAACAAACGCAAATGCGATGTGACAGTGATACAAGTATAAAAATCAGAATTGAAATAAAGAGCAGGAGGGTGTGGTGAAGACGGTCGTACGCGATGTCGGTGTAGTGACGGGATACACTCGGTCGAAGTCTGGGCGCGTTAGAATGCAGGGGCTCTCAAAATTCTTTCAACCAAGGGCCACTTTTATTACAGAAAATTAGCTGTGGACCCCCTTACATGTGTTCCCCTTAGGAATACATATTTATGTTTATTTAAACATATGCATCCACTGTTATATTCGTTAAATTTTACAGACCCCCTGTCACAATGTCACGTACCCCACTTTGAGAACCTCTGCGTTAGAGGATAGGTGAGGTCACGATCTCGGGTAGTGAGGTTAGAGGATAGGTGAGGTTAGGATCTCGGGTAGTGAGGTTAGAGGTGAGATTTCGGGCAATAAGCGGTTCAAGAAAGTTCATAGCCCACCCACCGATAATTTGGTAGTATGTGTTCCGAGTAAATTTGAAGTCGAAGAAAATTTTCATTAAACTATGAGAGCTACCCATTACCTGAATAATCGTCATGGACATTCAGTTTCATTAGCACTTTAGAGCTCATTTTTCGTTAAAATATCGTACCACCTTGCTTATGTAGTATTTAAGGAACCAGAAAGTATTACAGGCCTTTAAAGCAAAATATTGTTAGAATGATTATATATATCAGAATGATTGCTGGGAATAAATCAGAGACCAAGTTTTAAGAGATAATCAAAAGCGCTCTGGTGAAATTCTATGCCTTAGACTGGGTCCCGTGTCGACAGATGTCGAACAAAAAAAATTAAAACAATGGATGGAAAGATAATCAAGATTGAAACAATGGGAAAAACGCAATGGATGGAAAGATAGAACCAAGGATAGAATACAAAATTTTAAGAATTAAACACAGTAAAGGCATCGATAGTGAACAACGGGGGAAAAAAATAAAGAATACGAGGTATAGCCGAGTAAGTCCCGTGAGAAAATTATCCAGATTATACAGAAAATCTACGTCGGTGTTTGCTGTGAGCAACAATTGGCTAAGTAATCGTCATAAATTAACAGTAGGGTGCACACAGTCATACTGGCAAGTCGGTAGAGTGTCAGGTCAGGCAAAAACATGGTCGAAGTCCAGGTGCACATAAGGTCAAGATATCGGACAAGACACGGTTAAAGAAAAGGTCACAGCCATTCTTTCGGAAATTTCCTATGGAGGTATCGGAAAAAAAAACCAAAGTTGAAGTTTAGACGCAGGAAAGGCCAGAAAAGGTATCTGACAATACACGGTCCAGGAAAGGTAAAAGCGATTCTTACACAATTCCCTATGGTCGTCAGATCGTGTGACGGTTCGGATAGCGCCAAACGAAGTGGAATGTTGTACAAAAAAAGCTCATTAAATCACTCGCTCCAAACACACGGTCAACACACGACGCAGGAATACGAGGCTCGGGATGGTGTCGCCTTCGACTTGTCACGATTTACAAATCAAATAAGAAGTAAAGTAAGGCAAGTTGCTAGCGAATTTACTAAATGAGAAGACAAATAAACAGTAAAGGCTCTTTGATTTAACTACCGTTAATAAGAGAATGTGCTGATACGCTTGAATTTGCTGGTTTAACAAAAATCAGACGTCAGTATATGATGCGTTCATGAATTACATGGAAAATGATTGTACATCTTGAATCGCGCCAAAATTTGGGGTATTTTAACATCAACTCCTCAACTTATAGGTATTGCAGTAATTTTCTACACTTAGTCCTAGAGCATTTCGGAGGCGAGTCATGAACCCAGTTAAATCTTTTTTTTTCGATTTCTCCACAAACATATCTGTACTCTGATGCGCTGATGAAATAGTCAGAAATTAGAAGAGAAAAAGATTGTGAAGTGAAGCAGTCAGGTGAAAAAACGCATTGAGTCAAGAAGTCGGGGTTCATGCACCTATTGAAATATGCACTGAAGTCAACGTCTGCCCTAAACACGTGGGTGCTTGCTAGTAATTTTTGAAAGCACCTACAGAGCTGCACAGTCGAGTACATGTGCACGTTTATTTAACAGAATATACACATTAGAAACGAATGTTAGCAACATCTTCTTTGTACAGATACAGGCAGCTTAGGGAATCTTATTCACATATCACAGTTAGTAAGAAAATTGTGAGGTAACCACGTTGTAGGAGTCCTTCAGAATAGGTTAGAAGATGACACCAGATCTCAAGAGCGTGACGAAATGAACGGAGGAGCAAAGCTAGCATTTGACGCCGTCACAGGGAATGTAGCTGTGTCCAATGGTCAAGAAAGAAAGACTCGCAGAAGAAAAACACGCACACACTAACACAAGACAGGCATCGTAAATCATGTACTGGAGTCACTCTCTTCACAAACAAAATTAAATAAATGTAATTCAACAAAAATTGTTCCCATTTCGGGCAAGTCGCTACTTCCTCTAGGAAAGAGAAGCAAGACAGCACGTCCCGCAGTTTCTCACCGTCATGTTGCGAATGATTTACCGAGGCCAAGATACACGAAGAAGTTTTATTTTTTAGCACTAAACTGAAATTCTAACGACTGAAGCTATCCATTCATCATTTTGAAACCTTTCTTATCTGACAATGTAATTCAATGAAGCTCATGTCTTTCGTCGTAGTGTCACGTTACAGTGCACAAGAAATCATAGTCAGCACGTATTCGACTGCAGCGAGCAAGTTTGTAAGGTAACTTAAACTGAGCGGGTCACCAAAGTGGACATTGCCTTATAAAATTATAGCCAAATTCAAGCACCGAATCACGGACATCGCCTCATAAAATAGAGGATTTAAAACCAGCATTCTCTTCAGTCCACACAAACAGTTTATCTACGCAGCAGACCCAGGTGAACTGTGTAAACAGTTTACTTGGTTTCTTATTTATTTTTATTTTTGGGTAACTTGGTTTCTTCGCTTTTGGCGAACGATATAACGTAGCTTTGTTCATTTTGATACCGAGAGTCATTTACTGATAGAAAATGTGGGGTCTGAAAAAAAACACGAGATATCAGAGAAGTCACATTTTTTCAGCACGCGTTGCAGTGCAGCATCTAAATAGTTAGAGGCGGGCTCGAGACAAGCAGACACGTTGGAGAAAAATGATGGCAAAAAGTTTAAGCAAGAATTTCTCACAGATAGTGAAGTTTTAAACGCACACGCACAACACATAAACAAATACACAGGCGATGTAGTAATTGCAGACTCAAGTAGAGGAGACTTCGACGAAAATACATTTTAGACAAATCATGGAAGTGTTTCAATTTGAGAAAAGAATTTCGATGATACGAAAAACTGAAGAATAGGAGCACATCAATATCAAAAACACATGTGCAAGAGAGCGGTTACACAAAACGCCGATAATCTTCATGGAAAATGTATAAAATAGAAAGGCCTAGTGAATAACAGCTAGATTAATTACTAAAAAAACTATTTCTCAAGGTACACGAAGAAGAACAGTAATATGGGCACAACTGCTGCGCGTAGCTAAATAGTTACACGTTTTTAACTTAAAGGAAAATCCGATTGATACGCTGAGGGAAAATCACTTTCAGATTATTGCCAAGGAAGAAAAAGGACTAAGAAGGAAGAATAAATCTCTGAGAAGGACAAATGTATCTCACACACAAAATATGAATCGAAGAATGGATAGAGGACGCTAGAATTGAGCTGACATTCAGAAACGACAGAAGACGGAAGGCAGAGATTTTCAAGTCGTAACTCATACTGTATTAATGTCGTAACACTGATACTGTATTAATGTCGTAACACTGATACTGTATTAATGTCGTAACACTGATCCTGTATTAATGTCGTAACTCTGATACCGTTTTCGAGTCATAACTCTGAGATGCTGATGAATTCCGATGCCTTGTTTGCAGTAACAGCGGTATTACGGCTATTAATTATAACTTGCGCACTCAGACTGATATCTATTTATTAGCCGGATTCTGGAGATGAAGCTGAAGTTTAAAAAGGCAAAATATAGTGTTGCGTGATCAACGGAAATAAAGAAGCACTCTATTTCTAGAGAACTCGGCAACAAATCAAACCCATCTATGTCAAAATTGAAACGAAGCAATACCTAAGGACAAAATTTAGCAACAATAGCACAAATAATCTAATTACACACATGATGTATTAATACGATGGTAAATAAACGTCAAGTTATCAATTTGGCACACGAGTTTAACGTGAAATGAGTATAAAAAGTTAGGTACCTTCATCAGTGCCGTCCTTGCCCATGATGATGCTCATGGCGGAGATGATCTGCTGACACACGGGGGGCGCCATGGAAGCTGCGTAGTGCTGGGCGTCAGAGTTGATGCGCAGGTGGTCGATCAGCGCCTGCACATTGCCAAAATGTGATCACCACCACAACTTCGATATTCCCTGCCAACATATCATCATCACTGCCACAATATCGTCTCCACCAAAGGATCATTATCATCCACCAAAATATAGTCACCACCAAATCATCCACCAAAATATAGTCACCACCAAATCATCCGCCAAAATATAGTCACCACCAAATCATACGCCAAAACATAGTTACCACCCAAACTCCAATATCCGCCGCCAAAATATCGTCCCTACCAAAATCCAATATTCCCCGCGAAATTTTGATGAGTGAAACATCTTCAAAAACGTATCACGGGACACGCACAGTAGAAGCAAGCAAATAAATGCTTGACGGTAATTACTTCAGGGAACGTATCCCTGGCCGCACAACAGAAGCGAGCAAAATAAGACCCCAATAGAGGCGCTCGCCCCACCTTTGCTGGAGCACCCCCTCACCTTGGAGCCGGCGATGTAGCCGCCAGCAGCAGCGAAGCTCTTGGTGTAGGTGCCCATGAGGATGTCCACGTCACGAGGGTTGCAGCCGTGGTAGTCCACCACACCGCGACCGTTCGGGCCCAGCGCTCCGATGCTGTGAGCCTCGTCCACGTACAGGTACGCCTGATCATCATACCGCACGTTATGGTGTGAAAAAAACGTTGTGGTGTGATGAAAACGTCTTTATGGTGTGATGAAAACGTCGTTATGGTGTGATGAAAACGTCGTTATGGTGTGATGAAAACGTTATGGTACGATGAAAACATTTTGGCGAGATGAAAACGTTATGGCACGATGAAAACGTTATGGTACGATGAAAACGTTATAATATGGTGAAAACGTTATAATATGGTGAAAACGGTCTATCCGTTTTCTTACCGTCAAGCTAAAACCTCACAAAGGTAAAAGAAACAACTGACAATCATAACGAGCACGGCCAGGCGAACATAGAAGATGAAGCAATAATTTCCAACTGAGCACCGTATCAGATCATCTTTTCAAAGAGCTGCGTAAACACGGGCATCATCAAGATTGAGAACAATATCTTAGCTGACGAATCAAAAACGCTATTTTCGGAGTAAAGCTGCGTTCAAACGTCGATTATAATGATTGCTATGACCATTATGAGTGATGATCAGGAAATTAAAAACGGAGGAGTAGGCGAAGTGAATTTAGAGAGGAAGGTACCTTACACTTCTTCTTGCTTTCGACCAAGCGAGTTCAGAAGTGCAGCTACCTTATATGTACTCCTTCTTGATTTCAACAAAGTGAGTTCAGAAATGCAGCTACCTTGTACTTCTTCTTAATTTCGATGAGACGCGGCAGGTTGCAGATGGACCCCTCCATGCTGTAGATGCCCTCGACGATGATGAAGACCTTCTTCCAGGGCCGCCGAGTGCGGGGGTGGCCGTCGATAATGGCTCGGCGCACACGGCGCTCCAAATCTGCGCAGTCGTTGTGGCGGAACACCTGCACATCGCGGGGTGTGTGGGTCACGGGAACTAGTGAACATCAGAAACCCGCATCGCCGAGTAATAGTAGGATACTAGTTGGTTTAACGCTTTCTAGCTACAATAAAAGCGATTACAAGAGACCGAAGCAAAGGGATCATTTAGTATGGATTGTAGAAAACTGTGAATCTATACACAAGATGTATTTTCACACAGAATACCAAGTGGATAAGAACAGCAAGTAAAGAAGGAAGAGGAAGAAAAGACAAAGAAGATATAGCGAAAGAGGCATGAAAACAGAAATAAGTAAAGTTGGCACGAAAGTTAAAAGTCTTGAAGGCCCATCTAGAGCTGATCCCTCTAGGTGTGCCAGTCCTCATAGCATAGGACAGACCAACCTAACTAGCTTAAACCTTTTGCCCATCCCATGCCTCCGTAGTGAGACGTCATCGAGTTATGGCAACACTTGTTTCAACAAGAGCTCTTGGTACCCAGATCGTGTGAAAGCGCATCAATAGAACATGGCAACAGCCTAGTGGCCCACTCTCAAGTCAGTACCTACGTTCATACAATCAGATACCAATCACGCACAAGACATAGAATAAAGGAATGAATAAACAACAGCTACATCCTCAGACATGAATCTTGACTCAACACACAAGCACGAATACAAACGTTTAAAAAGCCAGCACAGGTTTCGCAAATGTATGGTCCCATCCTGAGGTGCTTTTATCGTCGTGTGAGCAAGAAGAAATCTGCTAAGTATGGCCCTATCTTAAAAGTATGGTCCTTTCCTAAAAATATGGTCCCATCCTGAGGTGTTTTCCTTGACATTTGCTAACATACGTGAACATAAGCTAACCTTGACAGTAGCACCGGAGAGTCGGAGGCCGAGAATGAGGCTGGCGTGGTTGCACTCGTCACTGAGGATGAGACAGCCCGGCCCCACGAGACAGGGCAGGTTGAGGGCATTCGTAGCGAAGCCCATTCCGAAGGCGATGGCGTCTTCCGTGCCGACGAACTCGGCTGTGAGCGCCTCCAGCTCGTGGTGGATGGCCAGGGTTCCTGCGGCAATATTGGTAGAGTGAGCCTCCCATTCGGTTTTCTTAAAATTATGCATTCGCACTTGTGTTTTGTATTGACGTGTTAATATGAGGCTTTTACACAGGGTGTCTTAAAATTACGCCCCAACTATTTGATTGCTCAGTAATCATACATTATGTTTTGATGTAGGGATGTTGGTGTTAGCTGATATTGACTGGAACAATACAGAATAAGGCACCTATATAGGGTGTCTTACAATTATGCACTAACTTTTTGTGTGCTCAGTGCTCATGTGTTTTGTATTGATGTAGGTGTTAACTGAGATAGAGTGCAACAACTTAGAATGAGGCTCCTGTACAGGGTGTCTCAAAATCATGCATTCACTCTTTGAATGCTTAGTACTCATGTGTTTGGTATTGATGTAGGTGTTTACTGACATTGATAAAAATTCAGTGAAATAAATAAGAACATTAATATTGAGAAAATTAGGTCATAAAAGAAGATTAAGTTGCATCTGATACAACTACAAATATAAAAGTAACCGCAAGTAATATTTTACCATTCTTAGCGGGAAGTTGAGGGGATTTTTCCTTTGTAAGTGACGCCCAATTTAACGGCAGCTTGATACGGTGACATGATCTTTCAATGGGCTTGATTAATGATAAAAAATCTCAACTACCCGCCTCGCTAAGACAAAGTACTGACCGATCTCAGTCCGGGAGCTGGTTGTGTTCTAACAATGTATTCAACGTTCGGGAGCTGATAACTTCGACATGATATTACGATGGGCTTAGTTAACGATCAAACAAATCCCTTCAACTGACAAAGTACTGACTGATCTCAGTCCGGGAGCTGGTTATGTTCTAACAATGTTTTCAACTTTAAGGAGCTGGTAACTTAGACATTATCTTACAACAGGCACAGGGTTAGTTAATGACAAAAAACTCGGCTACCTGCATCGCTAAGACAAAGTACTGACCGATCTCAGTGCGGGAGCTGGCGATGGCGGTGCCCCAGTCTTTGATGGCAGCGGCGGTGTCGTCATGGCACGGCCCCGAGGTCTGAGCGAAGCCGAGGTAGTTGTACGAGCCCACGTTGATCGAGTCGATCTTGCGGCCCGTCAGCCTGCGACCAATCATTGTCAAAGAAAAGACATTAAATTGGAAAAAATCGTGAAGGAAAGGCCATTACATTTTGAAAAATCGTGAAGGAAAGGTCATTACATTTTGAGAAATCGTGAAGGAAAGGACATTACATTTTGAAAAATCGTGAAGGAAAGGACATTACATTTTGAAAAATCGTGAAGGAAAGGTCATTACATTTTGAAAAATCGTGAAGGAAAGGACATTACATTTTGAAAAATCGTGAAGGAAAGGACATTACATTTTGAAAAATCGTGAAGGAAAGGACATTACATTTTGAAAAATCGTGAAGGAAAGGACATTACATTTTGAAAAATCGTGAAGAAAAGGACATTACATTTTGAAAAATCGTGAAGGAAAGGACATTACATTTTGAGAAATTGTCAAGGGAAGGACATTACATTTTGAAAAATCGTGAAGAAAAGGACATTACATTTTGAAAAATCGTGAAGGAAAGGTCATTACATTTTGAGAAATCGTGAAGGAAAGGACATTACATTTTGAAAAATCAAGCAATGAACATCACATTTCGAGAAATCGTCCAGTAAAAAGTATTCAATTTTGAGTAAAGCTAAGAAAATATGAAAGAAAATCCAGTCGCAACAGAAACAAAAACAATAAATCCCTAAGAAATCCTCATTGAAAGAATGCTTGCTGCAAGTCTGATGACGATTTGGAAGTTGTAGGTAGCTCATTTCAACTATAACACAAATGCTACTGAGAAATAAGAAATGGGAATACATTTATTTGCGTCGCATTTCATGTTCTAATGCAACCAAGAAATTAGAGATATTTTTTCGCAAGCAAAGAAAAAAGAAATGGAAATATGTTCACTTCGCATTTCAGGTACGAACGCAACAGAGAAATAAGAGATGTTCATTCGCAAGCCGATCAACTTATGTGCAGTTTATTTAGACTAAGAAGCGTTTGTTTATGTGGTGCAGAGCATTCAATACGAAGACAGATATCGCGATACGTCCTCCATGAGCAGGATAGCGATAACAAACACGGGGGTGCAAATCATCAGGCGATGTACATAGTCTGTCTCCCCCAAAGAGATAGAGAACGGCATGCAGATAGCCGAGGCACGCTGTCCATGACTGAGCTCACCAGTCAGACAACGAGAACGATAAAAGTCAAATACAAATGACGACAGATTGGCAGAACAAAGCGGAGACAACGCAGCCGGCAACGCAAAATAACCTAATGATTGATTGTTTGCAAGTTAGTTTTAGGAGCCTCCCTTACCATAACAACTCGTTCTAAAGAGAGGAAGGATGAAGGTACCACTATGGCGTTAAGGGAACGCGGAATCTAGCACAAGGTGTGTTCCCGCACAGGAAGAAATAGCTTAATTTCGCCTATTGCAAGAACATTGGGGAAGTGCACTGTACATAAGAACGCACTGCAATGCTGTTATAAGTACGGCTGAAATTTATGCAGGTAAACGTGGTCAAGCTCTCACGCACAATCCATGCAATTTCTTTATACTTTCCGACACATGTTGTCATCACATGGAGGAGAATGTGAGTGAAACAGGTGCGTTTACTGTCTGTTAATAATTCAGCGCATACTCGGTCGTTGCTGTTTATTAACAGAAATTAAGAGAAGAATGTTGTAATATACAGGTAAAAATTCAGAAGACGCATCATAGTAGAATTGAAAATATCTCACGGGTGCAATTGTTTTTTTTTTTAAATTTGTAAAGCTCATAAAATGCTGAGTTCGACATCACGTGAAAATACCACAACACTACGAGAAAATTCACTTTTGTTTGCTATAGAGTAAAGTGCATACGCTCCAGCGACCACAAGTGGGTGAATGCAACAGCACGCAGACAAAGAGTCGGATTCATTCGAAAGATTTTGGTTCCGCTTTATTCCTCAACACGTAAACTGTGGCGGGTTAAACTGAAGTTCAATTTTCAACTCAAATTGGAGTTAATTTTAGAGATCAATTTTGAAAATAACGAACATTGAATGGATCGCGTCTGCATTTAGTTTTCATTAAGCATCTATCGAAATTGAGTTACTGACTGCTGGTCAGTCTGCAGCATTATGAAAATTCCCTCAGTGACCACCGGTGGGTCACGTCGCACTCAAAGTGTTAACGATCATTTCGAATTATCAAGGAAAGGCAGGTCGTCAACTCCAATGGTCCTCGCGCTTTTGAGAACCTGAGAAACCCACTCCCGCAGCAAGCAGCACACAAGAGACCTAAAGAAAAGACGATCTATTTCAAATTACAAATTAGCCATGCAGAATCGGGGCAGCCTCATACACAGACTTCACGCTTGCTTCCCTTGGCCTAGAGAACAGAAGGTTTTTACAACACCTCTCGGGGTGACCAGCACGCGACAATTTCGTAACACCGTGTGTTGAACATTTTTTTCGCAGATCAGATCCATACTTGGTAGTAGCACTTCTCGATCCCAAAGAGTCGTCGTTTTCCCCATCGAGTAAACTTACACGAGGTTAAATTGAGTGTTCAAGAAAGTTAAACTAATTAATGGTTCTACCTCAGTCTATATTGAAGATTAAACACACATGTTAGGCAAGTAATTCTACAAAATGTGACTCAGACGCGGTCACACTAATTTTTTTAAACTCATTAGAGGCTCTAGTATGGTCAAGGTAAAAGACTAAACTCATGTGTGAGACGAGTAATTTTAGAGATGCATCTCAAAGGGAGTCACATTAGGCCTGCAAGAAAATTGAGCTCATTACTCTAGCACTGTCAAGAAAAATTAAACGTTTCTGCAGTCATTTTAGAAGGTGTGACTCACACGTAGCCATACTAAGTCTTCAAGAATATTCAACTTAATGGTTCTAGCATGGTCAATGAAGAAGATCGAGCGAGTAGATCAGAAGGAAAGTGGTCCCATAGCTCGACTCACACATGGTCCCAGTTGTTGTTGTAGGAGGTGCGCTCGAGCACAGCCATCCGCGCGCCAGGCACGCCGCAGATGGGGCGGCAGAAGCAGTCGCTGATGGGGCGGTACACATTGCGGAAATAGAAGCTCTCGAAGCCCACGAACAACGGCACGTAGTCCTGCCAAAGAAAAAAGATTACAATTAATTTTATGATGCATTACGGCACGTACTCCTGTCGAATGGAAGATATTACAATTAACATTATGGTGTATTGGGTTTGGTTGCCAAAAACGCTACATTGGAATCAGTGCATCAGAAGAGATGGTAATTAATAGTATGAGGTATTGGGTTTTACCGCCGAAAACAATACATTGGAATTCAAACAGTCCGCTTAGTTTCATTTGATCGTTTTATTGTGCAACTTAAATAATTTTTGTTGCCGTAAACGATTCCAATTCGCAAAAACTTTCTTCCGTTGAACTGAAATATTGGGGAATTAGGTTGCGCTCTCCTGGATGAAGATGACAGGGCTTTTGTGAATCGTGGCACTAACTCTGCCGGCAACAACGAGAGAAAAATGACCACACACGAAAGGCGTCATTCGATGAACTTGTCCTTCAATAGAAGCGTTTCAATACGTAAAAATTACCTCAAAACGACAAGTGAGAGAAAAGAATGCTAACAAGAGGAGGTGACTTAGCAGGACCCAACCAAAATGGCTCGACAACATAACCTCCTCAGAAAAGCTTGCAAAACCCCCTACGTACCCTCACTGCAGGCACAGCCTCCAATCATAGACTATAACAGGTATGGTACAGAACTCTACATAGAACTGGGTCACCATATCACCTTTTTTCAGACCAGAGCGTAAGAATTTGGCCAAAGGAAGGCTAACCAAGCCAACCTGAGACGAAGAAGATAAGTGTGACACATAATTCACTTCACGCTAGTAACGAACAGCTAGCTGAAGAATACAAGGTCAAAACAGCAAACACTTGAAGTTAAAAAACGTTTACAGAACTCTACATAAAAGTGGATCAAGATACTAGCGTCCTTCAGTGGAATTTGGCGAGAGGAAGGCTAAGCAAGCACAGCCTGGGATGGAGAAGCCAAGAGAGATGGGTGGCAGAGCTCTCTCGGGTGACGTCACTTGCAAGTCACGTACACACCGACTCGACTCATTTCGCGTGCCGACACTCAAAACGGGAGTTGAATTTCATTCCCTGGTTTATTCGGAACATGATTATAAAAAAAGCCTTGAAAACATGCACGGCCCGACGGTGCGCTCTCGCCGCATTGGAGTGACACATGAGAGTCCCTCGGCCGCTTTGGAAATTCAATGCGGCGCAAGCGTTGAAGGCTGATCAATGAAGGCTGATCAATGAAGGCTGATCAATGAACGCTGAAGTGATCAGTACGATTTATGAGCTTTATTTAGCGCCCTCTATGAAAACAGCTGTGGCCGCTTCTTTGAAAAATGCTGATCAATGAAAGCTGAAATGATCAGTACGATTTATGAGCTTTATTTAGCGCCTTCTATGAAAAAGGCTGTGGCACCTTCTACGAAAAATGCTGATCAATGAAAGCTGAAGTGATCAGAACGATTTGTGAGCTTTATTTAGCACCTTACATGGAATCTTTGCGCGTGTGTCCGCGTAGAAATAGGAAAATTGGAAGAAGGACTTGAAACAAGATAAAAGTTCGAAAAAAGAGTGCATAACAAAAAAAATTACACTAGATAAACTAAAAGAAAAGCAATCTAACTTTCAATTAGGAACTTCATATCTTCCCCTAGGAGCCCTAATTTCCATAAATAAAATAGTTGTACCCCGAAAAAGGTACGATTAAGATAACCTGATAAAAATTCAAAGCGAACACTACGGTTATAGGCCCTAGGAATGGAGCACCGAACGCTAGCGCTACCCATAGTATATTTGACGGCATGCTGTGGTACCCACGGCTAGATAACTTGCACTCTGAGATGTCAACGCATAGGAACGTTCACGAAGTTCACTTTAGACAAAAAATTAAAAAACCCACGGTTAGGTGTCAACGCATAGGCGCGTTCACTAAAGTCACTCAAGACAAAAATGAAAAAGGAAAGAATACATTCTAGCAGCGGCACACGAATCAAGCACCACAGTTGTGCTGATGATGGATAGCCCATAATTTCCCAGCAGAGTGGAAGAAGAGCCATTATTATGCACCTTCGTAAGGCTTAGTAAAAGGAACAAATTCGGAAACCCAGGGAAGACTTTGTTTCAAGAAGAAGAACGTAACATGCAGACCACCCTCGCTTTGTGTACTTTTCGATCACGCACGAGTCACAAGAAAAACAAAACAAAGTTCAGCGCTATCTCTCGTCAAGAAGAGCATGAATGTCATGGATGAAGACGGGAAGGAAACATAACCTAAAGCGTATGAAGGGAGAACCGCACAATTCGATTAAAAGTCGGTCTAACCCTCCCTGAACATAACAAAAGTGTTCCAAAGACAGGAAGGATGATGGAAGCGCCATTCAATATGGAGTTGAGGGAACGCGAAATCGGAGCACCACACAATCTAAATATATCGATGCACCAGCCCAGTTTTGGTGAAATGTACATTACGTCCATCTGATAAGGGTCATTACGCACAGATGAGAGATGCACTGATAACGAAGCAGCATGCGCCGGTTTCACCAGGACACACACCACTTGCAAGCACCAGGTAAAAGAGAGCAAATCCATTGGCAGTCATTTAGTCCAACTCTATCTATCGAGAGATAAATTCACCAGAGATTAAGGGTCGAGTAATAGAAAAGTGAATGAGACGTTTTTCGCTATCAGGAACCGGTGAAACACGATCGATTCACTTTAGTTTAGAGGTCAAGTAATGGAAAAGTGAAGTAGAGATCTCGCAATGAGGGATCGGAGAAACACTCGCTCCGTGCAGTGAAGCCCGATATCGCGATGACTCTAAGTTCGCTGTGACCCTCAACTCTGACGGCATCATAGGGCACAACCAACATGATCTCCGTTTTTTATCCGACATATTTACCGTCACTTTTACGGGACATGGCATCCTTAACACTTTGACTGTGACGTGAGCCGCCGGCGGTCCACGGAGGTAATTTTCATAATGCTGCTGATCGACCAGTAGTCACCAACTCAGTTATACTTAATCACATCAAAATAAAATGAAGGCACGATCCAGTTAATGTTTGCCATATTTTGAACACTGCTAACTACAACTGACTTTAAATTCGAGTTGAACATTAAACTTCAGTTTTACCAGCCTCCGTTTAAGTATGAAAACACCTACGATTTCTTGTGCAAGATTCCATTTAGCCTTGGAAACACCGAACTGATAATGAATTCAGCCGTACACACTAGCTGGTGATAAAGCATGGATGGAGATAGTTGAGACCAACTCCACATCCCCTAGGAACTTTTACGCGTCAGATCTGTACTCGAGATGTGGTTGAAATATGGCGCCGATTTGAGGTATAAATACAAAAAATACAAGCTTTTCAACATTATAAAAAATTTTACATTAAATTTCTGTTCTTGAGAAGTGGTTGAAATATAGTGCCGATTTGAGGTAAAAATAACAAAAAATACTAGCATTCCAACATTAAACAATATTCCAAGAAAAATTTGGTTCACCATGCAATAGGGAATCAATCAAAATGTGTAACAAATAAATGCAAGGGACACCCGCTCAAAAGCATGCCATTTGAGAACAAGGCGAGTCTGGCGGTTGAGTAGTAAATCTGTCAGGGAGCAGCGAGAGAGAGAGAGAGCAGTGTGGAGCTGCTTTAAGCTATGTTAAAATAGCAGATTACCGCTCCAAAGGCGTTCCAAAGAGAGGAAGGATGAAGACAACATTTAGTATGAAATTGAGGGAATGCGGAATCTATGCACAAGGTGCAGTGAAACAGTAAGTTGAGAGACAAGTTTAAAAAACAAGATTACAGTTGAAGAATAAAGTAGTAGGTGCTGAAAGACAACGCAGCAGTGAACCGAAAAAGATGGTTCGTAACTAAACAAACAACCTATTCTTTTTCAACAGAAAGAAGGCCTACCTAACCATTTGCTCGGGACCTCACATATTCCCATAGATACAATAATTGTATCCCCAGAGAGAAGTCAAAGTCACATGAGTGCATGTATTTAAATTGTGCCCAGCTGATCACGAAACTGGCAAGTCACAAACACGTCTTCTTAATTGCCATTTGCACTCATTGACACAATTTAATGTTCGAGTCCCGCGTTCAAATTAAGAAGAAAATTGAACTCGGTCCAACAGATTTTGCATTAAACAAATAGCGCAAAAACATTCTCGATAACCAAAGATGCCTTTGAAAGTATTTTAGTACCTACTCGACGACGGTACTGCTAGAAGCCAAGAAAATAATAGCTTTGTGTGAAGTCTTCGGTGGTGAAACGCCTTACATAATGATAACCTGTACTACAATAGGAGCAGGGTCCGTGCCTCCGCCACACCCACCAGCAGAGAGAGTGTGATGAGAGAATCTGTGATACAAGCTTCACAAACCCCACAATTTTCGGTGTATTAACCCATCAGATTCGGAGTCGGAATGAATATCCCATGAATTGGTTAGGAAATAGGAACGTGTGTCATGTGATTTGTCGAACACTATTATACATTTATGACGGGCCGTGTGCACTCGGCCTCGTCAACTTTCGAGAGATTTATTTTTTTTCTTACGGCCTTTCTTTCATTTCGCCTCCTTTCTTATTTCAAAGAAAGGGGGGTGGACTAGTAATAATAACTTCCTACGAAAGGAGGGCGTGTGAGATGATGAATCAACTCTCCGAGGCGGGACACACCGCGCTATCTACAGCGCTATCAGTCGCGCTACAAACAAAGCACACACACACACAACAACGTCAGGCATGGCGCAGAAACTGCACTTCTACACAATCTTGATTATGACCCGCGTTTTCCAGTGTTTATGAAAGCTGGAGCTCGAAAGTTTAAATGAAACCGTCAGTGAGTAAATTGAAATGCACCCTATTCTAAAGCTTAACTCGACATAAGAAAGGCTTGGAGGACACCGTCAAACAGAACCTATTAATCCTTGACGGCACAAATTTTTTCACTCATATTCCCAATATCACCACCACTGTATTAGACTGACGCTGGCATCAGGTTATCACTGACATCAGAATGGGGCAGAACCGCTGTCCCAAGGAAAGCTTCAAAAATTACATCAGGGCACAAATTCGATTAGATTAGATTAAATTAGAATAGATTATTAGTTAGTTTAAGCCTCCCTATTCAACACAAATGTGATCCAAAGAGAGGAAGAAGGAAGGCACCATTGAGTATGGAGTTAAGGGAACTCGGAATCTATGCAGAAAGGGCATAGAAACAGTAAGTTGAGAAAGAAGATTATAAAACAAGATCCAAGTTGAAGATGAAAGTAATAGGTGCTGAAAAACAGGACAGCAGTGAACCGAAAAAAAGGTGGTCCTTAGCATAACAAAAACATTTTATTTCAACAAAAAGAAAGCCTACCTAACTCTCAGCTTGGGCCCTCCCATTTTCCCCCTGGGAGAAATTCGATAAGAAATGAATTGTGTTAGCATTTTCAGTGAACGTGGCGATATGTGGCACGAGGAGCCGTGAAGGGTTCAGGAAAGTTTGACGATGTAAAGCCGCTGCAGCACGGCAAGAACAATGAAGTCGTTCATAATAGAGTGACATGCTAAGTCAAAGCGACATATTAAAGTGACATCCCGTTCTTATTAAAGTCAAGTAGCGGGATGTGTCGCCTCGCAGCGAGCGTGCTGTCCCAACACCGGCAAGCGAGATGAAATCCAGCACTGGCGAAACTGTTGACTACGCCCAGCGTCCTGCAAAACCCACAGCGCCGAAAATTCAAATAACTTTGGTCATCGTAGCGGCACTGCTAGCAACGTATGTTATCGTAAGATTGATTGGTTACGAATTAAGATGATTGATTAAGATGTTCAAAGAGAGAAAGGATGCAGGCACCATTTAATTTGATGTTCAGGGTTACCCAGAAATAATGCACAAGGTGTGTTCCCGTCGCATAGAAACAGTGAGTTGAGAAGAAAGGCTGGGAAACGAGATAAAAGTTTAAAAAGCTGAAAAACAGGACAGCAGCGACCCGAAAAAAGGATTGTCTTTTAATCAAACAAAAACCCTTTTTTACTTCAACAAAAAGAAGGCATACCTAATTATTAGCTCGGGACCTCACATTTTCCCTCTGGAAGCGCTAATTTCCATAGAGACAAAAACTTAATCTCTCGAAGGAGGGTAT
Organism: Platorchestia sp. MABIK; assembly: GCA_014220935.1. NCBI lineage: Eukaryota > Metazoa > Arthropoda > Malacostraca > Amphipoda > Talitridae > Platorchestia > Platorchestia sp. MABIK. Next base: position 86,078 of record JACJUY010000806.1, read on the forward strand.
TCTAAGCTATCTTAGGCGTTGATACGAACTATACGTAACGTAGCCAAATCAATTTAGAAGAATTGAGGTTGCCAGCTTAGAAGAATTGAGGTTGCCAGCTTAGAAGAATTGAGGTTGCCAGCTTAGAAGAATTGAGGTTGCCAGCTTAGAAGAATTGAGGTTGCCAGCTTAGAAGAATTGAGGTTGCCCGCTTAGAAGAATTGAGGTTGCCCGCTTAGAAGAATTGAGGTTGCCCGCTTAGAAGAATTGAGGTTGCTCGCTTAGAAGATTTGAGGTTGCCCGCTTAGAAGAATTGAGGTTGCCAGCTTAGAAGAATTGAGGTTGCCAGGAAGGAAGAATTGAGGTTGCCAGGAAGGAAGAATTGAGGTTGCCAGCTTAGAAAAATTGAGGTTGCCAGCTTAGAAATTTTGAGGTTGCCAGCTTAGAAATATTGAGGTTGCCAGCGTAAAAGAATTGAGGACGCCAGGTAGGATGAATTGAGGTTGCCAGCTTAGAAGAATTGAGGTTGCCAGCTTAGAAGAATTGAGGTTGCCAGCTAGGAAGAATTGAGGTTGCCAGCTGGGAAGAATTGAGGTTGCCAGCTGGGAAGAATTGAGGTTGCCAGCTGGGAAGAATTGAGGTTGCCAGCTGGGAAGAATTGAGGTTGCCAGCCCAGAAGAATTGAGGTTGCCAGCTTAGAAGAATTGAGGTTGCCAGCTTAAAAGAATTGAGGTTGCCAGCTTAGAATAATTGCGGTTGCCGACACGTAAGAATTGAGGTTGCCAGGAAGGAAGAATTGAGGTTTCCAGCTAGGAAGAATTATTGAGGTTGCCAGCACGTAAGAATTGAGGTTGCCAGCTAGGAAGAATTATTGAGGTTGCCAGCAGTACGGCATACGAGCACGCAAATGAGCTGGCAATACACCCCCGAGAGGAGACTGACGCAAGCAGCCGAGGATACGCGCGTCACGAGACTTTCACCGCCGCTTCCTGCCCGCAGCGCTGCCGAGACACGCGCTGCAGTCGAGCTGTTCCACTAGTTAATGTGCCAGCATCTATGCAAGGAACCGCGTCTTCAAATAAGGTAAGGAATTTAGGCCCATTTCACAGTGAGCTAGCAAAGCAGCACCGAGTAGGCTCGCATGAGCTATCTAGCAGATGGTCTGCGAGACTGGTAGGTGGGAATAGCACTATTACGAGCCGTTGCCTACACACTGAACTCGCACGTTTTATCCAGCGTCCAGCATGCGACGTGACAATGCTATTCCTACCTACCAGTCTCGCAGACCGTCTGCTGGATAGCTCATACGAGCTTGCTCGATGCTGCTTTGCTAGCACGGTGTGAAATGGGCCTTACTTTGGCGATCACACATGTTCTCGCGTACGGAATAGACCAGTTAGTGCGGAAGAGATTTCATTACAAGAAAAGTGTCCAGACTCGTCTGAAAAAAATGAACTTCAAATTAGAAAGTAGAAATTCATACATTCTGCTGTACGCACGACATTAAATTGTGAATGGAGGTGTTTGAACAACCCCTTTGAGGTGCGGGAAGGTTTGCAGGCAACACAGAGGGCAACGCAGACAACTGAAGAGCTGAGAGCAAGCCAAAATACAGGGCTGCCTTTTTCCGGCATCATCAGGAATTAAATAAATAGACTCGATTTTCCGAATTAAGTTCAACCAGCTAGACAACCAATGTCGAATTTTGCCTGCAAAAGTTCAAGAATTTTGCCCAGGAAAATTGGCTGGTGATAGTTACACTGGAAATTTTAACTGTGATCTCAAGACACGTTGCTGAACAGGTAAGCAAATATTGTTCAGGCTATTTACGCCTAGCTCTCCTCAGAGTACCGATGTAATCCTTCAACTGAATCATCTTCAACTAAATCGTATTGTAAGCTGGGATGACTTGCGCAAGTAGCACAAAAATAGAAGGTATATCAATGAGAGCCGATGACATCGCGTTTGTTGCGGAAGGCTTTAAGCCGCAGACACAGAAAAATATTTTGGTACCTGCAATGCATAAGCTGCCTAAATTATTCGTACCCTCCTTTAACAATGGAAGGAAGGATTTGTGTTGACAAGCTCACAGATATGAGTGCGCAGAAATCCAGCTCTAATGCCCTTGAAAATTCTTGAAATAATTATCGAGAACGCAATCCCTTCAAAAAAAAAGCCATCACCGGTGCAGACTTTCGAGAAACCCGAATACGATTTTTCTGTTTAGCAAAGTTCAATGCGAGCCGTAATGACGATAAATTCCTTTTGACGGACATGCAGATGATGACAAGGCTGAGTGATATATCAGAGCAAAAAACAGTGACGCGGCACTCCTGCACCAGTAAGAAGACAATGTAAGGGGACAAGTTTGAGACTAGCACCTCCTCAGCAAATAAACAAGTTTCGACGCAAATATTCTCGCCTACAGAATGGATTTCCCTGCTTACGCCAAAAAATTTCCTTCTAATGCAGATCCAAGTTTGCTTCAAGGGCACAAGCAATGATATTGGTTAGCCGACAGCGTACATGCAGCGAACCCATGTGGGAGTTTGTGTTCGTACATAATCTTCCGAGCCCCTCGGGGGATACAACTATTGTATCTACGGGATTTAGCGGTCCCAGGGGGAAAATGTGAGGTCCTGAGCTGAGAGTTAGGTAGGCATTTTGTTGGTTGAAATAAAATGCATTTTGTTTTGTTGAGGACCATCTTTTTTCGGTTCACTGCTGTCCAGTTTTTCAGCTCTGACTTCCATCTTCAACTTTCATCTTGTTTCATAAGTTTCTTTCTTATCTTACTGTTTCTATGTGTTCGGGATCCATTGCGAGAACACCCTTTGTGCATAGATTCCACGTTCCCTTAACTCGATACCAAATGGTGCTTTCATCCTTCCTCTCTTTGAACATCTTTGTTGTGGTAAAGGGAGGCTAAAACTAATTTATAATCAATCTACAAGCTCCCGGAACATATATATTTTCCCATATATAGGCTAACGTGCTTCCCACAGATACAGCAATGTAATAAGGCTCTGATTCAGAACATTACTCGACAGTCAGGAAAGAGGCACTGTGAATTTTCCAGCATTTTCCATTTTTCAATTTTAACGCAGTGTGCAAAAAACAGCCGCGACGAAGTCCACTCTCACGGCAATAGAAGAAAAAACTAAATATAATTCATGACAAGGCGTGCTGGCAGGCACTTGTATCAAAACTGCTGCAGGTATGTAGAAACTAACCAATGAAAGATATACAACGTTCCAAGGTTATTTTAAACGCATCTTAACTTGTGAGGCATGCCTGATTAGCGCGCCGGACACATTTCAGATTGTCAAACACATCGACACTACACCTATTGAGGCACAAGCAACTGTCTGTTCGCCATGCAGCTAAAATTATCAGTCTAGATGCTAAGTTTTCTTCAGTGTAAATAATTAATTTTCGCTCTGCAGCTAAAATTATGCTAAATTTTCTTCAGTGCAAATAATTACTTCTGATATCAAAGGATCAATTACGGAAACAGTTAAATAGCATGTTAACAGCGACATGAGAGAAGACACAGAAGAACAACAAATTTCACGGGCGAAGAGACTATAAAAAATGAAGATCGGGTCACATTAATCAAAAACAACTTTCATTGACCTTGCTGAATGCAACAAGAACATAAGAAAAAGGTCAGACTTCAAGCAACCAATGACGCTGATAAAAAGCAACAAAACCTTGAACGCTCTTGGAAGCGACGAGGTTGAGACGCATTGACCGGTCCAAAAAAATATTCAGCCACGTGAAAAAACTAGTTCAACCAACGTGCGCACATCTTGTGACTTTTTCCACATATTTGAACATGGCTTTGTGACTTTTCCCACACATTTGAACATGGCT
>JACJUY010000806.1:89962-102740 GCA_014220935.1 Platorchestia sp. MABIK
CACACATTTGAACATGGCTTTGTGACTTTTCCCACACAGTTGAACATGGATTTGTGACTTTTCCCACACAGTTGAACATGGCTTTGTGGCTTTTCCCACACATTTGAGCATGGCTTTGTGACTTTACCCACACATTTGAACATGGCTTTGTGACTTTTCCCACACATTTGAGCATGGCTTTGTGACTTTTCCCACACATTTGAACATGGCTTTGTGACTTTTCCCACACATTTGAACATGGCTTTGTGACTTTTCCCACAATTTTGAACATGGCTTTGTGACTTTTCCCACACATTTGAGCATGGCTTTGTGACTTTTCCCACACATTTGAACATTATTATTATTATTATTATATAAGAAAGTTTTAGCCTCCCTTAACCACGACAAAGATGTTCTAAGAGAGGAAGGAGGAAGGCACCATTTAGTACGGAGTTGAGGGAACGCGGAATCTATGCACAAGGTGCACAGAAACAGTAAGCAAAGAAAGAAGTTCATGAAACAAGAAAAAGTTGAAGAAGAAAGTAGTAGGAGCTGAAAAACAGGACAGCAGTGAGTCGAAAAAAGATGGTCCGTAACAGAACAAAAACCTATTTTATTTCAACAAAAAGGAAGCCTACCTAACCCTTAGCTCGAGCCCTCACATAGTCCCCCTGGGAGCGCTAATTCCCATAGACACACACAATAGTTGTATCCCCCTGAGGAGCACATTTGAACATGGCTTTGTGACTTTTCCCACACATTTGAACATGGCTTTGTGACTTTTCCCACACATTTGAACATGGCTTTGTGACTTTTCCCACACATTTGAACATGGCTTTGTAACTTTTCCCACACATTTGAACATGGCTTTGTGACCTTTCCCACACATTTGAACATGGCTTTGTTACTTTTCCCATTTATTTGAAATAATTTCCCCTTAAGATTTATTGCTTTGCATTTTTCACAAAATGTTTCACATCCAAAATGACCTTGGATGTGCAGTGATTCTAGACTGCGAATGGTCGTTTTATACGTGCAACCTTCACAATTAGACCACCTCGTTTCGGCAAGGTCACTGACAAGAAATTTAATTTAGAAATTCAGAACTTACAGTAGCAGAACGGGCCGTGAAACGCCTTGTAGTCGTTTTTCTTTGTTTTTTATTTTTTAATAACAGGGTAATTTTAATTAGGTACGTTTATTTCAGTACTTTTCCAATAACAGGGTAATTTTAATTGGGTACGTTTAATTCCGTACTTTTCAATAACTGGGTAATTTTAATTAGGTATGTTTAATTCAGTACTTTTCAATAACAGGGTACTTTTAATTAGGTACGTTTAATTCAGTACTTTTTTCATTAGCAGGGAGAACACCAACCTTAATTTGAAGTTCCATTTCAAAATCATTTCACAAAAGGTTTCACGCTCCTTAACTTTCACGGAGGTCAGAGTTTCGTAACAAGCTCGCAAATATATTACGTTCACTATTATTTACATTTACGTGAATTGTTTTACGTAAAGACCACGTGGACACCATGACAAGAGGCAGCAAGTATTTTCAAGACCCTTTTGCCACCAATATTTGAACACGGCTTTGTGATTTGTGAATAAAATTAAATTTAATTTTAGGAACACAATAAGGTGTTCCGCGCGTAACTGAAATTACCCCGTGACCAAGAAGATGTCAACGGGATTTCTGAATTGATGACAAACAAGAACAACACTTATGGCAAATAATGAAATGAGCTACCGCCAAATGTAACTTACGAAACACAAAAAACGAGATTAGAATGTGAACGCTTTATCGGAATGAGCGAACACACGTCAAACAGCACAGGAAACTGACTCATAATCGATAGGAATCACACGAGAAAAAGTAAGCAGCAGAGAAACTTAGGTCGTGTGATTCATTATATGCCTGATAAGAGTAGAAGAACACGAGTCGCTGCTGCAGCATTTCTGCCAATTCAACAATATAACATGAATGCATGGAAGGTGTCAACATCGATCCTGACTGGTCACTCGATGCAGTTACTTCAGTCTCGGTAGAATCCCTTATATAATTATACGCCTTAAATAAATTGAACGATTTATACATTTTTCCCGCGTAATTTCTCGTATGTTATTACAATGGAAATCTCATTGAAGACATTAAGGCTAGTCCGTCTCTCTTTCACGCACATAAGGACGCTCAATGACCGTATCTGTGATGTGAGTTTCACCAGTGCACAAGTACAAGAATACTTTAATCGCGGGTACTGTTGGGATGTATATATTTGTTTGGCATCCACATCTGCAAGATTTGTCTACAGCAAATATTGAATCCCGTCATTTTCGATGGGTCGTGTACGCTATTAAAATAGAAAATAACAGAACTGAGCCAAGTGGCCCAGTCTCAAGTTGTCCTCGAGTACAGTGCCGTCAGACACCAGTCACACACAGGCACCAACGAAGCACATTAACTATCAATTTTCACGCGCAAGCAACAATACAATCATGGTCACAAAATTTGGCCAGAAAAAGCCTGTGTACATTCAGTGGTTTCGTCACATGGCTAAATTAAAAAGTGTTAAGATAAAACAGAATTCACTTTTTCAATACGAACCAAGTAATTACAAGTATAATCTCACGCTTACAATCTATTTAGTTCATTTTAGCATGTAATGTCGATACAATTAACGCTTAAGTACACTATGAAATGACTTTCCTCTTGATATCAAAGATTATCTACACACCATTAGTGCACGATCTATATATATATGATTAATCCTACATCGGAGTCCTAAAAGAAACTTGCTGTGTTAATGGCGAAGTAATGTCTTCTAAAACATCTCGTTCTAACTGAAGAACAAAAGAAAATTAAACGCACGATAATGCTGGATAAAACTAATTATACTACTCTGGTGCTAGATCCCCTTTCACCTCCCAGCGTGAGGTATAGGAAGAAGCGTCAAGGAAGATCCCTGGAATATCGGTAAGAAGAATTACCTCAGCCGAAGTTTCTCGGCAGGGTTTAATACCTAACCCAAAGAACTGAATACTTGAGTGTGCAACACTACCAACTTGGAGTACGCCAACTAGATTCAATTATTTGATAGTTTAGGCCTCCCTATCCGCCACAAAGGCGATCCAAAGAGAGGAAGGAGGACAGCACCATTTAGAATGGAGTTAGGGGAACGCGGAATCTATGCAGAAAGGGCATAGATACAGTAAGATGAGAAAGAAGATTATGAAACAAGGTCAAAGCTGAAGAAGAAAGTAGTAGATGCTGAAAAATGGGACAGCAGTGAACCGAAAAAAAGTGGTCCTTAACATAACAAAAAACGTTTTATTTCAACAAAAAGAGGCTTACTTAACTCTCATGACGGGCCCTCACACATCTCCTGGGAGCGTTAATTCCCATAGATACAATAGTTGTATCCCTTGAACGGTGGAGAAAGGGCATAGAACAGCGAGATGAGAAATAAGATCATGAAACAAGAAGAAAGCAGTAGGTTGTGCGCAAATTAAGAGTTACGCTCAAAAACCGAGAGAAGCATTCCGTACGCAACTTTCAGAGCGCGGCAGCCAACAGCGCGAAGAAGCGAGATGAAAGGAAGAGGCAGGATCCGCTCGTTTACATAGATGGTCTTATGGCCAGAGTGAAAGGAAGAGGACGGAGATGCAAAGATCGGCCTCTTACGGACCCCGTCGATGTGGGAGCAAAAACGGGGCGACGACAGCCTCACCTTCACCGACATACGCCAGCTCCAAGCATATGACACGTTGCGTCAAAATGAAGAGATCAGAGCAGTTAAATTTTATAAGACAAACCGATTAAGTATTTAAGGATGATGCGCTATGCGAAATTACATCCTGTATCTTACATTTATTTTTCATGTCAAAATGAGCACGTTGCGTGAAAATGAGGTGATCAGGGTCGTGAAATTTTATAAGATAAACCGATAAATAAGTATTTAGAGATAATGCGCTACGGTTATTCTAAAATTCCATCCTGTAATTTTTTTCCTTGTTCAGAGAGGGAGGAGACAACGCGAGCATAAAACCCTACGTGACATTCACTATCAAACGCTAACAGAAATTGCCACCACCGCTCACCTGCGGAAATTCCGCGCCCACGAACGTTTGGCTAGAATCACCACACTGGAAGAGGTGGAAATTTAGGCATGCGAGAGAAAACTGAAGAAGTCACAAAAAGTGTCGACTAGGTCAGGGCTGGCCAGATGAGGGTCAATGGCAGCTACCTACCTGAGGGGTTGAAGGTTGGACAGCATCCTCTGAGGGAGCGAACACTCGTCCGAACTGTAGCCGTAACGAACAAGGTCCGACTCATGAAAAACATATACGAAGATGACCTCGTCGCTCGCACCCAGTTGCGTTAGAGTGACCGCGCACAAAGCGAAAAACGGGGGTCGCATTGTCAGAGAGTTTCGTGGCGATAGAGAGGCGGTGTGAGCTCTCCGTTTTCGACATGGGTTACGACGACGTGAAATGTTCAAATTATGGCGTCACAAACGAAGTCACGCATCACAAAGTAAATCGACAAAAATGGTCAGGTCACGCATAACAAAGTCAGACGTCACAACCCCTACAGCCGTCCGTCACCAGGCAACCACAGCAGCTCACAGAACTCGAGCAGCGAGGCCTCGGTTCACTCGAAGCATCGATCGATTCACCGCAAACGCGAGCTGACGGTGTAAACAAGAGGTAGTCGAGATCGTGCATGCCACCCCGAAAGGGTACAGAATATAGAGGACTCATTTTGCTCCACAAATATGGACTTTATAGTCTGAGGGACCTTGGTAAACGGTGCTATTATAACGTGAGGTCTACCGCAATATATCGCCTACCCAGGTGCAGTTTGAGATGTACAAATGAAGTGTTTATCGTTAAATTAAATGCATGGAGTAATATCCATTGGTAACTTAACCCCCTAACCTCAGGTCATAGTACTAGCTAAAGGTATGTAGATCTCATGCTTTAGCGTCGTAGAACTCACGCTATAGTGTCGTAGACCTCACGCTATAGCAGATCCTCATAAACTTTATTGGTCGACTTACATGAATGGTGATAAAAAACCGTTACTTGCTGGGATAACAAAGAATACATCAGCAGCAAATGCCACAAAGCGTACGTGGCTGCAGCGCTTAAGCTTTAGTACAAGCAAAAAACCTGCAGACCCGACTGAAAATTAATGGAAAATTATTTTAGAACAAATAACATCATTTCATGACAGAAATTTCTAATCTACATTACCAAGACAGGCCACAAAATTGACTGGTATGATCCGGCTCATGCGAGAGAAGCAACCGCTAAACAAAAAGTTTAAAATCTCACTAGGCTGCTGCACCCAACAGAATGCTCTCGGTCATGCAGCACAGGTTAAGGCGAGACATTGTACGGTGACCCTCAATTAATCAGGCACATCGACACCGACCTGAGTCACAGCTATAGGTGCACCCAAACCAAGTAAAAACATCACCAGCTCTGCCTTAGACAGAGGTGGCATAAAAACTACACACAAAGAACCAATAAATGCCTTAAAAATCCAAAAGCCTCGCCATTGAGTTTCCCGTAATTTTCATTCATTTCTTTTCAATTTTAATTCATTAATTTTCAAATCATTCATTCATTTTTAATTCATTCATTTTCATTCATTTTGAATTCATTTACTCATTTTGATTCATTTTTAAAACATTTTCCAAACTTCTTTTTGCGCGCGTTGTTTTCGTAAGTTTTTCAGCCAGATCTGGTCTTCGAGCAGGTAACCCACATTAGCCCCCATCTGGCCCAAATTGCGAGTTTAGCCTTTTTGTGAAGCTGAAATTTGTCTCGTTTAGCCGAAATGAAGACTGAGGGACCTGGCAACCGTGGCTTACTCAAGAGAAGTCGATGTGATCACGCGCGTGTAAGCAGCGCAAGCAAGCGTCAAATATAGCACGAGTGGGTGAGGGCACCGAGTGCACCCTTACACTTCTGCCACAACTCGATATGCACTCCACCACACACCCTAGGTTCTTCTTAACATCTTGCTCTTAATTCTTATTCTGGAGCCCTAGGTTCTTCTTAACCTTTTGACTACAATTGGTAAAACTGAAATTCAACATTGAACTCAAATTTGAAGTCAATTGTAGTAAGCACTTTGAAAATCGCCAACATTAACTGGATTATGCCTTCATTGAGCTTTGATGAGCATTTATGTAAATTGAGTTTGTGTCTACTGCCTAAGCAGTAGACACACGAGCGTAATGTAAGCAGCGTAATGCCTAAGACAGCTGCAAGGAGCTGGTATTGTAGAGTGCACGTCAGGCCCAGCCTTCAATCGTACAACAATTTTCTCTACTCTGAGCGCGCCTTCAAAACCCTCTACAGCAGATATTCTCAACCTTTTCTCCATCATTGACAGCCTCTGCTTCATGTATTAAATACAGTGGGCCGAAATTTACCTCAACCACGGGTAAATTTAACCCTGGTTGAGAACCTCTGCTCTACAGCGACCCTGCTTAGCATGTATAGAGAGAACTGCCGAACCGAAACCAATGCGCGAGCTAAGGTCAATAACTCGGGTATCAACACTTCAGCAACTTTGATTTAAATCAATTAACACTTTGACTGCGACGTTAGCCGCAGGTGGTACACGGAAGGAATTTTCATAATGCTGCTGACCGACCAATAGTCACGAACTCAATTTTCATATATACTTAAAGTTAAATGAAAATACGATCCAGTTCATGTTGGCTATTTTCAATACTGCTTACTACAATTGACTTAAAATTTTAGTTGAACATCAAACTTGAGTTTGACCTGCAGTAGTCAAGGTGTTGAGGTGACCATCAGAAAGCGACCTAAGTAGCCGCGTTTCCCCCTAGTGCACGGACATCATCAATGAAGCAGTAACTTATTTTTGGTACGTGAACACACATAACACTGCAGCTCCATTGGAGCAATTGTTGCCGGAGTGCGAGGGAAGGGGGGAAGTGTAGAACTTGTGCAACGACATCATCAAAGAAAGCCGAGCCCTCGCAATGCCTCCTTTACTATAAGAGAAACCATTCGAATGTTTGTAGATAATTACTTTTATTTTCTTATGCATCAGTGAAGAAAAACCTAATTTCCCCATCTCTCCTTTTGGCTCACACAGTCACATGAAACCGAATGTACGTTTCTCATACCTGTGCTTACCGTTTCGCTGCACTACGAACCAACCAACAAACCAACCAAAGAACAAACCATCCAACCAACGCACCATCAAATCAACCAACCATCCAACGCACCATCAAACCAACCAACCATCAAACCAACGCACCATCAAACCAACTAACCATCCAACGCACCATCAAACCAACGCACCATCAAACCAACCAACCATTCAACCAACGCACCATCAAACCAACTAACCAACCAACGCACCGCACCATCAAAGCAACCAACCAACCAGCCATACCGCATTACCCGTAGCTACAACAGAACAAGCAGGGTATGCAGCAAACGAGGTGCGCGTCCACCCCCAGCCGAACGGTAGCTCAGTTATTGACTGCACACTCTTGGAGACCGCGCAGTCTCTTAACAAAATGGACAACGGAAGAGGCACCATCGAAAATGCTCACGTTCAATTACGCACCAGAGTACACGAAGTTGTAGGCATGAACCAACAACGCTAGGAAGTAATGCTTCGTGAATAAAATTTCGATGTTCAAATGAAGAAGTTTACTTCGCTCAAAATGTGCAGCATGTTTTCGATCCTCAACTGCTTAGTCAACGCACATGAAATACATCAAAAAGGTCGCCGCTTTCCTGCTTCACCCGCTTAGTCTCCACAATCATGGGAGAGATACAACGATAACGTAAAGTTCTAAATTTCTTGTAATTCCAAATTAATGGAGCAAGAAAAAAGTGGTGCTGGCACCCTTGTAAAAGTTACTAACTTGATCATAACTTCCTCGTCAGAGTAAAAAACAAGAACAAAATGGACTCAAGCAGTATCTTAGGAAGAACACTTTTGATTAAAACGTAAGAACAAAGGCATGACAAAAACAGCCTCTATCCTCTTCCTGTCTACAAAAAGAACTTGACCTCATTTTTTCCAAGGAACTTCATGATTCACAGTGAGAAGCCACAAGCAAAGTTACTTTTTTGTATACAAGCACTCAAATGCTTCCTGCGATGGAGCAAAGCAGCAATAACTCGTAGTGCAAAATTCTGTCAATAAATAGGCATGTTTACAAATGTGATTCATTTTACCTCAAATGAAAGGATTTAGTGAATACGGATATTAGAATGATCATCTTGGCTAGCTTTTCCCAAATGCTGATCAACAAAAAAAGTAAGGGAATATGTTCTCACTGCCATCCTAGCCATGTAATGCGACACAAGTCAGAAACTGGTTTAAAATTATTGAGGATAAAATGAACACAAAGGATCTCATAATAAACTCTACATGAAATAAATCCGCTGACGAGCAGCAGGACGCAATTGAAATCGTCAAGTTACTAGCTATTCTAGCTGAAATAAATCTGTTACCGAGCAGCCGGACGCAATTAAAAACTCAAGTTACACGCGAATGCAAAATAGCAATTCATGGCGATGATTCAGATTGGGACAAAGTGGCGGAAATATTTAAGAGATGTGATCTACCAGCTGACACATATGTGGCCAGAAGGGGCACAGATAGAATCTCGAACTTGGATGCCTCTTCAGGACGGAGATAGGGATTTGATGTCTTCGAAGGTAAGGAGCAAAAATAGAATACAATGAAATATGGCTATAGGAAATGAGCGGTTCACTTTAGGGATGCTGCGCGAGTCTCATGCTGTCAGACACAGTCACTCACAAGGTTTAGGTGAGATATTTTGAGCTTCCTAAACCACTAAACAGGCTCGCAAGAGAGCAAAGAGGGAAGCACCATTAACCCTTTAACGTCCGCATTTTGTACTCATTACCGTTATCACAACCACCACCGTTAACCCTTTAACGTCCTCATTACCGTTATCACAACCACCATCCTCAAACTGGCACCGGCATCATGTAGTCACCAACATCACAACGAGGAAGTGACTGCCACTCGACAATGAACATTGAAGAACACATTAGGGCACAAATTTCCCAAGGAATAAAAATATTAGAGGTGTTTATGAAAATGGACCTTGAAATCCACTTTGACGCTAAAGGGTTAAGGGAACAGGGATTAGATCAGATAAGTCAGTTTAAGTCTCTCTAACCATAAAAAATGTTCTAAATAAAAGAGAACGACACCATTTAGTAATCAGTATGGCATTAAAGGGAACGGGGAATCCACGCTCAAGGCATATTCCTCCATCCTGTGCTTAGGAACTGCAAAATTGAAAAAAGTTGAAAAAATATTGGGTCGCGAAAATAGGACAGTAGTGAACCGAAAAAAAATTGTCCGTATCAAAAAAAAATCTATGCTATTTCAACAAACGGAATGGCTGGTTAGCCTTCAGTTCGGGACCACACATTTCTACTGGGAGTATTAATTCTCATAGATATGAAAGTTGAATACCCTTGAGAGCCACCAATCACATTAGATTAAGAGCAAGGCAAAGACAACGGCCTCACTCACAGTCAACACTCTTCACTTAGACACCAATAAGTTCATTTCAACACACAGATGCGGCAGCTTCATGGTCCGGTTAATTGAAATTCTGTTTTTAAATATTGTTGGTTATGTTAAAGTTGTTCACTCTTTACTTAGACACCAGTACGTTCGTTTTAAGCCACCGATGCGGCAGCTTGTAAGTTCTATTAATTGGATATCTCTTTCTGAGCATTGTTGGTATTATTAAAACCGTTACATGTTGTTCACTTTCATGCGACGCTGACGCTACTTTTGAACAAAGCACTATCCAAAGTGTCGTACGTTTATATATATTTTGATGTTTAATAGTAAAAACTCGTATTTACGCACTTCTTTCTGTTTGCATACCCTTGAAGTTCCGAATGTTTCCCGATTACGGTCCAAATCGGTCTGGTTAACTCGAGTCATCAAATGAGCGACATGACGCAACTGATAACCTATATAATAGTTTTAGCCTTCCTTACCACAACAGGGATATTCAAAGAGAGGAAGGGTGTAGGCACCATTGAAAATGAAGTTAAGGGAACGCGAAATCTATGCACAAGGTATGTTTCCGCACAGGATCCCACGCTCATTAACACAGTAAGTTAAGAAGGAAGGTTATGAAACAAGATGAAAGGTAAAGGAGAGCTTGATATATTATTCGTTGTCTCGTGAGACTATTGAGCTTGTGATTGAACAGCCACTCGGTGCAAGACGACAGGCACGTTACAAATAGCAGCAAATTCCAACAAGATGTACCTAAGATAACAAAAACGTAATGCCACAATCATGCTCAGATTAGATATGGACCCACGCGAGGGACGCTAAATCCCAAACTCATTCAGCAGGAATGCAAACAGAAACCGTGAACACACACACTGCTCAGGTATTCTATCTACCCTCTATTTTATTCAATCCACCGCGAGGGAAGTTCAGGTATTCTGTCTACCCTCTATTCTGTCTACCTCGAAGGCAGCTCAGGTATTCTATTTACCCTCAATTCTATTTTATTTACCTCGAAGGCAGCTCAGGTATTCTGTCTACCCTCTATTCTGTCTCCCTCGAAGGCCGCTCAGGAATTCTATCTACCCTCTATTCTATTCTATCTACCTCGAAGGCAGCTCAGGTATTCTATCTACCCTCTATCCTATCTACCCCGAGAGGAGCTCGTGTATTCTATCTACCCTCGAGAAGGCCGCCGTCACTTGGCTGAAGGACACACCACATCAGTGCATCACTCGAGGCTGGGATGTCCTGGCGTCGCACCAAATGCTCCAATGAACGCGTGTTGCGGCACCGCTCGTCAAATATGAACAGGGTAAGCCTCCCAGGGTGTGTTGGCTTGTATATAGCACTTTTGGTGGAAGAATGGTTATCATATAGCGCGAAACCACTGATCAATGAAAACTGTAGATTTAGCAGGCGAGCAAAGTAGGTAAAAACTGAACAGGATAAACCTCAAGTTAACTAGTATCCTAGGATGAAGAACATTCAGTGGAAGAAGAATGGCTATCATATAACGCGAAACAACTGATCAGTGAAAAGAGTAATTTCGCAGGCAAGCAAAACTGGTAAAAACAAATATAGGATAAACCTCCTGTCTATTTGATAGCAAGATATGTGATAACTAGAATGGATGGTAGAATGGTTACCACATGACATGAAATGACGGATCAAGGAAAACGGTAGATTCAGCCAGCGAGTCAAGTTGTAAAAAATGAAAAGGATAAACTTTACACAGAGTGTATAAGGTAGTGTGGAGCACATTCAATAGAAGAATGGCTTTCATATAACGCGCAACGATTGATCAATCTAAACAATAGATTCAATGGCAATGCACAATGGTAACAATACGATAGCAGATACTTGCCCGATTGGCTATCTGGCGTGCGCAACGACCTATTGAACCGACGGCATACTAGACAATGTCAAACGGTCATAAAAATACGGGACACACTCGTTCACTATGGATATTTTGGTTGCACGCAAAACAATGTTATAATCCACACAACCTGCGTCATACCAAAAACCTTTTACGAACACGCCACCGCTGAAACAAGTAAGTAAACCTCCATGATCGTTGAAAAAGGCAGTTATTACTGATTATAAAATTGTTTTCTTGTGCGGAATCTATGCACAAGGTGCATAAAAACAGTAAGTTAAGAATAAAGTTCATGAAACAAGATAAAAGATGAAGAAGAAAGTAGTAGATACTGAAAAACAGGACAACATTGAACCGAAAAAAGATGGTTCGTAACAAAATAAAAAACCTATTCTATTTCAACAAAAAGGCCTACATAACCATTAGCTCGGGACCTAACGTAATCCCCCGGGAGCGGTAATTCCCGCTGATACAATAGTTGTCTCCCCACGATCGTTGAACAAGGCAGTGTCCCACGTCATCACACCGCTGTGACACAACGTACAAGCTGCGTATGAGCAAAAAAAACTGCTCAGCCAAAAATATCATAAATAAGGGATATTTTGAGAATAACGCTCAAATAATCGACTGCAATTGATGTATTGAAAGGCCCAAGAACTAAGCCATACCAGCACACATGAATGAAAGACAATTCCCGCTGGTTGCGACAGCATGACGCGCGCTACCATTGTTAATTTCAGCATAACGCATGTGGCCTTTTGATGGAAATCAATGTACACTAGCAGGCTACCATTGTTAATTCCCGCACAAAAGCATGCGGTCTCTGCTCAGAAGCCACGGTAGGTACTGTCCACTGTAGACAGTGTTAGCAATGGCTAAG
Organism: Platorchestia sp. MABIK; assembly: GCA_014220935.1. NCBI lineage: Eukaryota > Metazoa > Arthropoda > Malacostraca > Amphipoda > Talitridae > Platorchestia > Platorchestia sp. MABIK. The sequence continues at coordinate 102,280 of JACJUY010000806.1, forward strand.
CATTGCTAGGTAAAGTACATTGTCGTACTTAGCACGACACATGATCATTTAATTCAGGACACGTCTTTCATTTCAAGACTATGCTATTACCGTATTACCCATGCAATGCTATTACCCATTCTATGCGCTATTGCCCATTCCATGCTATTGCCCATTACATTCGCTATTGCCCATTCTATGCGCTATTGCCCATTCCATGCGCTATCGCCCATTACATTCGCTATTGCCCATTCTATGCGCTATTGCCTATTCTATGCGCTATTGCCCATTCTATGCGCTATTGCCCATTCTATGCGCTATTGCCCATTCCATGCTATTGCCCATTCCATGCTATTGCCCATTCCATGCGCTATTGCCCATTACATTCGCTATTGCCCATTACATTCGCTATTGCCCATTACATTCGCTATTGTCCATTCCATGCGCTATTGCCCATTCCATGCTATCGCCCATTACATTCG
>JACJUY010000806.1:110894-156368 GCA_014220935.1 Platorchestia sp. MABIK
ATTTCGGCGGGGTAAACGTTTGATATTTCGGCGGGGTAAACGTTTGATATTTCGGCGTGGGAAATGTTTGATATTTCGGCGGGGTAAATGTTTGATATTTCGGCGGGGTAAACGTTTGATATTTCGGCGGAGTAAGTGTGGTCTTTCAATGACAATAACAGGATACACGAATGGAGTGCCGCAAAAGTTGACGCCTATTTTATGCCTTCAGAGATTTTCAATTAGAATAAACTCCATACTTACTTCTACTTTTTGAAACTAGGTGTATCCTAAACTGCTTCAAATTAGGATCACCTCGATGCTACATATCCAACGACCGCTCATGGGAAACTCATTTCTGATAAACACGGAAGAAATTCGTACAAATCACAACATTAAACGAAGGTGGATAGTCATACGACTGAGTAACTAAAACGAAAATTACAATATTAAGTGCGCCGGTTTATTACGAAAGAGAAAAAAGAACCGAAGGCTGAATCCTTATCATGCTGAACTAGCTCACATTACAACGCATTCCTCAAGGCAGTTGTGAGAAACGGGACTTATTGTTATATAAGTTTTAGCCTCCCTTAACCTCGACAAAGATGTTCCAAGAGAGGAAGGAGGAAGGCACCATTTAGTATGGAGTTGAGGGAACGTGGAAGAAACGGGACTTTTACGCAATATTCGGCAGATCACAACGGTCATCACGACCATTAAACCCGTAATAGAAGTAACTTCATGCTTCCTTATTATTCAAAAGCTCGGTCACAACATAGTATCCTCTCCATAGAAACTAAGACTTGGAACTCAATCCTTGCGGAGATCCGTCAAAGTAATTCTTACGAAGTATTCAAAATAAATCTTGAATCCCTTTTACTATCGGAACATTAATCATGTAAGATAACCAAGTCAAACCTCTTCTCCTAAAAGACTCATACTGATGGGGTAATTTGCCATGGTTAATGTCAATGATCTTCAGTCTGTTCTCAAGTCGCTTCTAGAATTTATTGTTCACATCTAGCCCATTTAAACTACTTTGTAAAATTAAGCATCGAATCTCGAATGAATAATTTGTTGATCAGTCTATTGCGCAACTAGTTTAGGTGAATTAACATAAACATAATTGAACTCCTTAGAATAGCGTTGGTGGTAGGATGCCCTAGAAGTCCCTGAACTTATTCGGGTCCACAGGTAGCTATACTCAAATTTGACCTTTGTAGTAGACTTAAGAAACAATCTATTTCTGTATCGCATGTGGTAAATGAATTGTTTAAAATTGTTCAAATCATATTGACACAAAACTCTTCAAAACCCTTTTTCGTGGTACTCCTGTCATAATAGAAAACCCAATCATCAAACGCAGTTATTTAAACAGAAAAATGTTCGCGAGTTTTAGAATCTATTCCGTGTTTTAGCATCATCCGTACGCGAAATGTCACAAACTTAGGTGTTATTAAAATAATTCACTTGCCACAAGTGAAACGGCAGTAAATTGTTTCTGAAGTCTAGTACGGTGGACACATACGAGTATAGCTACTTGTGGGCCCGAATAAGTTCAGAATTCCAAATATAATTGCCACAACGTAATGGTCATAACGTAATGGTCATAACGTAATTGCCAAAACGTAAAGGTCATAACGTAAAGGTCATGACGTAATGGTCATGACGTAATGGCCATAACGTAATGGCCATAACGTAAGTGCCATAACGTAATGGCCATAACGTAATTGCCACAACGTAATGGTCATAACGTAATGGCCATAACGTAATGGCCATAACGTAATGGTCATTACGTAATTGCCATAACGTAATGGTCATAACGTAATTGCCATAACGTAATTGCCATAACGTAATTGCCATAACGTAATGGTCATAACGTAATGGTCATGACGTAATTGCCATAACGTAATGGTCATAACGTAATGGTCATAACGTTATTGCCATAACGTAATTGCCATAACGTAATGGTCATAACGTAATGGTCATGACGTAATTGCCATAACGTAATGGTCATGACGTAATTGCCATAACGTAATTGCCATAACGTAATGGTCATGACGTAATTGCCATAACGTAATGGTCATGACGTAATTGTCATAACGTAATGGTCATAACGTAATTGCCATAACGTAATTGCCACAACGTAATTGCCACAACGTAATGGCCATAACGTAATGGCCATAACGTAATGGTGCAAGACAGGGTAAGACGCAGCGAAGGGATGAGCCAGAAGTCAGAAGACAGTGCAGGATGCCAGGAAAATATGAAACAAGCCTGGAAATCCCGGAGCAAAATTTTCCTGGACACCGTTACAGCAAGCACGGCGACTGCGAGAGCGCTCAGCGCCAAGTTTCGGCCATATTCACGCAGGAAGGTGGATTAGAATGCAGGGGTTCTCAAAGTGGGGTCCGCAGACCCCACACCAGGGGTCCGTGCCACTTTGACAGGGGGTCCGCAAAATTCAACGAATTCAACAGTGGATGCAGTTAAGGTATTTATTTACAGCTTTTCATGACTGTTGATATTATGAAACAGTGCGTACAATGTATATATGCATGTATTCTACATGTGACGGGGTCCTCAGCTTGTTTTTGAGTAATAAAAGTGGTCCTTGGTTGAAAAAAGTTTGAGAACCCCTGGATTAGAGTGGACGACCCGGAGGTAATGCAACAATTGGTAACGGGACAATGAATCATCAGAAGAATCGGAATATTGGAGGGTTTTACCATATCGGAATCGGAGCCACGAAAATAACGGCCGAGTCCACCTAAAACGATTGTGCTTGTGTTATGCAAATGCGTAACAGAGTTCAACCTAGTAACATCTAGCAGCTTCAGGTAACAACGTTACGAACTGTACCTATGTCAGGATTTACCTTTGAACATTGTACCAAGAGCACTTCGTACCTTAGGCAACTCTTATGTGCTTCATTTCAAAACGCAAAGAGCCAATAACTTTTGTTGACTGCAAAATGATATTCAGGGGGACTAAAAACTTATTTTCCTTGACCCTCAAGTGATCAGGAAGTCTATTTCAGTTGGTCAGAGAGGGCGAAAAGGAATTTTAGGCGGCTGGAACCCAATTTTTTGCACTTAGTGTGATATGTATTCAGATTTCAGCTTCCCAATTCGACTTTCAAATCTGTAAATGAAACGAAAGAGTTAACAATAAGCTAAGTTTGATGAACAATTGTTCCGATCTTTGATTAAATAGGTGAAAAGAAATTTTCAATCTACTACATCCATTTAATAGAGAGCAATGAAAATTCAAAAAAAGTGACTCACTTTGCAGCAGAACGCTACAACAAGAGCTGCTCGAGAAACAAGAAATGCTGCAATGTCGACAAAAAGTCACGTGGGTAAGTTCACATATAGTATGAAAGCTCGACAGATAAGCGTTTCATCTCTGCATTCATTTCAAGCGACAAAATTTCGCCACGTAAGAAATCTTAGTTACACAGACCGCCATTTCAACAGCATCACTGCATCCCGCGATAAAACTTCGCGAACCCAAAAAAAGCGCCAGAATTTCGCCGCGTACGAAATCTTCGTTTTCCATAGTGATGATGTGTGATCGCTCCATCCATAACAGCACCATCCATTACGCGATGAAACCTCGGAAGTTCACTTCAGACTAAAAACTATGAGTGAAATGCATGCACGTGTAAATTATTTTGATAGGTCAGGTTGCAACGTTCGTGCGTCTCCCTTAAGACAGAAGCAAAAGAGGCTCACCTCTCTGTTTTTCTCCTTGCTGGAGACGGGGCTGAAGAACTCCTTGACGTAGCCTACGAGCAGCAGGACCCCGTACGACAGGAACGTGAAGAAGGCCAGCAGCAAGGGTATCTCCTCGCTCCGCTTCTCCTCCTGGGTCTTGTCCGACGTGCGGTCTTTGGCGCTGCTGGCAGACACCTCCAGTCCTGGCAGTGATATATGAAATGTTAAATCAACGCGGCCTAAGTCCTGGTAGTGAAATATGAAATGTTAAATTAATACAGTGAAAGCCCTAGCAATGATATATGAAATGATAAATCAACGCAGTTTACGTCCTGGTATTGAAATAAGAAAGGTTAAATTAACAGACAAAATCCTTGTACTGAAATATTAAACGGTAAATCAATGCAATCAAAGCCCCAGCAATGACACATGAAACGTTAAATCAACACCAAGTCCTGGCAATGAAATATGAAACAAATCAACTTAGCCAAGACAGAAATGGTACACGCACGTACGCATGCCGTCCACGCTCGGAGTGTAGGGTTGCAACATCACTAAAAACCCTCATTAAATGATTCATCTTACATTCACCTTCCGTTTTTGTTTTCAGTTAAGAGCACACGCAGCAGTAAAATTGAGGCATCTACCGATGTTTTGACCGGCCCATCATGCAAGCAACAGTTGCTAAAGATAGAAAACGTAAGCGCATGAAAAAAATTGGAAAATAATAAAAAAAGGAGCGGGATACGCTACGAAAGGAACTGATGATTATCGTTGGGTGGATACAGTATAGAAGAAACGAGAAGGACAACGCTTGACGACAAGGATCATCACAAAAAAAAGCAATCCTTGCCTCACGCCTAAATCCACAACAAAGTCTTGTCACAAGCATTGGCTGCTTGCGCATGGTGGAATTAACGTCACCACCGAAAAGTGCTACATTCCACACGACAAACAAATGGAGTGAGATACCAAGAACGCAGCAAACCACAGGACAGCTCACTAAACTCCGCTAAATCTATCAAGAAAAGCAGATCACCGCAACTTTCGACACATACAGAAGAGGCGGTCACAGAGGAGGAGTAACAACAGGAATATAACATCCATGAGTGCACTGAGCTGGTAAGGTTTGACCTAAAGGTGAACCATGTTTTCTCGCAGGTCTCGGGACAGGCAAAAGCATGCCTACTCTTGAAATCAACTGATTTTTTACATCGCATTGTTTGCGCAAGCACTTTGAATAGATTAGATGCCATGTTAGTTTACGCCTCCCTAACCGCTAAAAAAAAGAGCGTTTTAAAGAGAGATAACATAAAAGCACCATTTAGTATGGAGACAAGGGAACGCGGAATCTATGCAGAAAGGGCATAGAAACAGCAAGTTGAGAAGGAAGTTCATAAAACTAGAATAAAGTTGAAGAAGAAAGTAGGAGGAGCTGAAAAACAGGACAGCAATAAACCGAAAAAATGGTCCTTAACATTACAAAAACATTTTATTTCAACAAAAAGAAGGCCTCCCTAACTCTCAGCTCGGACCCTCACATTTTCACCTTGGGAGCGCTAATTCCCATAGATACAATAGCAGTATCCCTCTGAGGGGGAAACCTAACAAAATGAAAAATTAAATTCTTGTATAAAATCATTCGCCGAACAACGCAAACGAGATGGAAAAGGCCAACTTAGGTTCTCCTAACACTAACTTGAAGAGATAATAAAGGACAATTATATTAGGAATAGGAAATAGAACTGCTGGAGTCACACACACGGACACGACCATAACTATCGGTACCGTATTCCCAGGCACGTATCAAAGCTACAAAAAACGAGGTGTGTACACGTCACAAGGAACTGGCACTCAAAAGCAGTAAAAAATTCATCAGACAGACGACGAAGAACGAGACAAAAACACATTCAATACAGTTGCTATGACCTTCTGTTTAGTCGGGCCTTAAAAAATATCGTAACGTTAACGTTAAAACTGAAATGACTGTTCCGACTAACAGAAAGAAAAACATTTATCACTAGATCATTTTATTTATTAATGCTAGCGAAATTTCCCCGTGAGCGAATCTGTGAATTTTTCAGCTCGCCATTGAGAATTAAACCGACATCAAGACGTCCACCGTTCTCCTCAAGACCAAAAGCAACGTAATCGCGCGTTCGATAATAACAAACAGGCCTAATTCACACCGCGGTAGAGGAAACAAGGTAGAGTCATTTCTATGGGGGAAAACCCACCTCTTGTTCAGCTAACCAATAGAACGGCTTTATTTCAAAATAAACTTTACGACGTCACTATTGCGACATGTCGTTAGGCCAATAGTGGCGTCAGATTTGGGGATAGCAGTGTTGCCAGATGCAATATGAGTGCTGCTATTGGTTCATTGGCATGACGCTAAAATTGCCACACGGTCGACGAAAAAAAAACTGGTATGACCCTGCCTTGTTTCTTCTACCATTACGTACACTGCAAAATTCTCCTCCAACCCTGTGCCGCTGTAATTGGCACTATCAAGCAGGTCGTTACTGGCGCGTTAACACCTTTATGCTCTGCTTGTCCTTCGCATATCCCAGTGCAATTTAGGTCGATAGTCCGCTCGTTAAAATCGCCGACTGCAAAGCCCGCAGCTAGGGATAAAGAACGTGGCCTCACGGGACTACCAGAAGGTCACTAATGAATCAAAACCGTTCCATTAGAGCAAGTCCTTTCTACTCTCGCAGGAATTCAAGCCATACTTTGTTGCTTTATTTCTCATGAGGTACGAATTAAAGTAAATCAACCAACACTTAACAGACATCAACGAGAACCAACCATCGATACACGAAAATGAGCAAGTTCAGAATAGCTGTATGAGCAACAGCCATATAGAGAAATAAACTAGAAATTAGAAATTTCCCCCATTAACCTCAGCATTTTGTACTTATATTACCGTTATCACAACCTCCATCATTAAACTGGACCTGGCATCAGGTAGTCACCGATTCCAAAAAGAGGAATGAACTGCCGCTCGACAGAGAACTTCAAAGAACACAAAAGAATGCGAAATTCCATAATAAATAGCATGTATTAGAGCTGTTTTTACAAATAGATTTTGAAATCAACCTGGACAATGAAGGGTTAAGATCGCCTCCTCATGCGCTTAGGCTTAAAAGTGATATTATTTACCTCATGTCCATCAGTAGAACAAACTAGAAATTACAAACATATGATTACCTTCTTATATACTTGTGCTCAAGAGTGATATTATTCGCGTCATTTTCAACAGTGGCATATACTAGAAAGTACAAACGTATAATTACCTTCTTAAATACTTGTGCTCAAGAGTGATATTATCCACGTCATTTTCAACAGTGGCATAAACTAGAAAGTACAAACATATGATTACCTTCTCATATACTTATGTTCAAGAGTGATATCATTCGCGTTATATCCATAACACCTGTCTGCACAATTTGCAGCATCGGCACGCCTTACCTTCACACAAAGAAGCCAAACACTAAAGGTTGAGCGCAGGACTAGAAAAACTTTACCCTGAAGTTAAATATGCCTTCTGCAGCTTTAACTAATCCATGTTTTTTTTTCTTTTATGGCTCTTCTTATGAAGATAGCTTGCTACCTGCGATCACGGCTGAACGATCTAAACTGTACAACTGTTCGTGCTCGTCGACGATGTAGAAAATTGTTGAAGTTCATCACGTGTTAAAGTAGTATGAAATTCACTCAATCATTTTTTGTTAAGAAAGAAATTGTGCAGAGAATTAATTTGTGAAAGAAACCATGGAGAAAATTGAGTTGTAATAGAAATTATGTAGGATATTGAATTGCAAAAGAAATTACGTAGAAAATTGGGTTAGAAAAATTATGTAGAAAATTAAGTTAGAAAAATTGTGTAGAAAATAAGGTAAAAAAAAAATTACGTAGAAAACTATTCAAACATCTAGCAAAGGCAAAATCAACAACAACGGCCCTGAAAGTGTTGGCACAGTTTGCTACGTTCTTCTTAAAAGGATGCATTTCAAGCTTTATGTAGATCAGAGGTTCTCCACCAGGGGTAAAAAAGTATATAGTCGTAGGTAAATAATTGAAGATAATGCTGATAATGCTTCTGGTGTTTCTGTTCATTATTTTTTATAATACAAATTATCTTCACAATTTTGTCCTTAGAAAAGGTGTGATGGGAGCAGGGGGTGAATGGAGAAATACTAGTTTCTATGTATATACTTGTTTTCTTTTTTCTTTGTCTCTGACGAACGCCCACCGATCACACGAACAGCATCACGATAAATTCCATCCACATTTTTTTATGCTTTTTTCACTTCTTTATGCCATCATTCTTTTGCGCGTTGCAAGGTGCAATTTTTCTACATAATTTGAGCGAATGAACATGAAGCCGTGGGGGTCAATGATGGAGGAAAGGTTGAGAATGGCTGCTTTGATTGATTGATAAGAAAGTTTTAGCCTCCCTTTACTACAACAAAGATGTTCAAAGACAGGAAGGATGAAGGCACCATTTCAGTATGGAGTGAAGGGAACGCCAAATCTACGCACAAAATGCAAAAAAAACAATAAGCTAAGAAAGAACTTTATGAAACAAGATAAAGCTGAACAAGAAAGGATTAGGTTCTGAAAAACTGGACAGCAGTGAACCGATAAAAATATGGCCCGTTACAAAACAAAACACCTATTCTATTTCAAGAACAAGAAGGCCTACCTAACCTTTAGCTCGGGACCTCACATAATCCTCCTGGGAGTGCTGATTCCCATAGATACAACAATTGTACCACCCTGAGAGGGAATGGCTGCTTTATAGATGCTACAAATGCACATCAGGTAGGCAGGACATGCGCACGCAACACATCCAGACTCCAGGAGCTGTCTAATTAAATATGAACATCATGTGCACCTTCAACTTATAATTCATTGCGACTACTGATCAGTACTGATTACCCGACGCAGGCATCGTGGACAGCAACACAAACACCTGGCAACGCGAACACCTCGCAACGCGCCAAAGGATGATGGCATAAAGAAGTGTGGATGTAGAATCGTAGGGCCTTCGTCAGAGACAAAAAAAAAAACAGGAAACACGTAAATAAAAATGAGAAAGAAAAAACAAGATGAGAAACAAGAAAAAGTGGGAAAAAATGAGGGATAAAAAAGGAAATTAGATTAAATTGTTAAGTTAGTACAAGCCTCCCTAACCACAAAAAAGGTGTTCCCAAGAGAGGAAGAAGGAAAGCATCCTTAATTGAGAAGGGTACAGGGAATCTATGCACAAGGCGAGTCCCTCACACCCTGCGAATGGAAACAAACCAGATAAAAGATTTCAAACAAGATAAAAGATATCAAACAAGATAAAAGATATCAAACAAGATAAAAGTCGAAGAAGCAAGTAATAAGTGCTGAAAAATTACAGCGGTGAACCTAAAAAAAAAAGAAAATCCAACAAAAATGTATAAAAAGAAGTCTATCAAACCTTGAGCAGGAGACCTCACACCTTCCCTCTGGAAGCACAAGTTCCCACAGATACAACAGATACACACCAGAGAGAAAAAACAGTTTTTGACAGTCATCCAGTGAACTGAATATCTCAACACTACACAATCGCTGTAAATGTGTTTCAGAATAGATGACATCATGAGGGCAGATTACCCTAAAATTCTGCACCGATAAATGGAGAAAAAAACTACTTTTTTTCTACGGTACGAAAACCTTGACCTAACAAGCACACGGAAGACTCAACAACAGGCCAGGACTTTGTGAAGGCAAAATTTAACGTAAAACAGACGCGAATATTTGGCGCTCTTCCCTGTTCAAGATGCCTTATTTGCTAAGAGATAAATGAGCAGTTTTTTTGAGGGTCATTAAATTTAAGAAGCAGATCAATTTCCCTATATGTATAATTACATAGTGTTAGTTGCTTGATCAGCCAGGCATATAACACTACGCAAATTTGTTTTAGAATTGCAATAGATACAACAGTTACATCCCCCTGAGGGGACACAAGGCAACATTCAGAATTACTACTGCAGCGACAAGAATGCGCCTTTATGTGTCGCTCCACAGCTTCGAACTTTACCTAACGATAGCGAGATCAGAAAAAATTCCGACACTCCATGAAAGCGAAATCGTACAATAAATTTTACGGTACAACCGATCATTTCGCGCGTCGTCTACGATCTGCACCGCGCGCACAGTACTGAGTGAGCCAGGCCTTTACTATGTTATTTATTTGTTTCTTTAAAATTACTAATCGATATTTACTTCAAAACCAAATAATTGAAATAATTTGAACAGTTTGTCCAGTGATTACTTTAGGCTTCGCCATTTCTTGGTCAACGTTCTTCAATTTGATTTGACGATAAACTTTTGTGACCCATTTCTTGGCCAACGTCATTAAATTCTATTTCAAAAAGGCCAACTTTTGTGACACATTTCTGGGCCAACATTATTCAATTTTATTTGAAAAAAGACAACTTTCGCGACTCCAACATGATAACCCAGCACTGAATTAAACACGCAAGCGAAGGAATGCTTCAAACACTACCCATAAATTCACAACAGTTGAATACTCTATGATTTGTAGGCATGCCTCCAACATCCCAGTCAAACTTTTCGCCGGCTGTATGCATATTTTTTCGCCGCCTCAGCGATTTATGAGATTAAATCGTTTAGGCGGCGAAAACCACGCATGCAAGCGGCGAAAAAGTTAGCCTGGGATAAAGCTGTGCACTTGAGCGCTGCCACCACAAGTGGTGTACGGAAGCCCCTCTCAATTTCTCGGCAGTGAGCGTATTTCCTAAGAACGAAATGCAGTCTCATGTTGCAAGGCTCACGAATTATGAACCTTGATTTCAAAAGCAGCAAAGTTGATTAGATTAGATGTTAGTTTAAGCCTCCCTAACCACAACAAAAACGTTCCAAAGAGAGGAAGGTACCATACAGTATGGACTGACTTAAGGGAACTGTAATCTATGCACAAGGTGCATAGAAGCAGTAAATTGAGAAAGAAGTTTATGAAACAAGATAAAAGTTGAAGAACGAAGTAGTAGGCACTGAAAAACAGGACAGCAGTGAACCGAAAAAAATGGTCCTCAATAAAACAGAACAAAATTATCTCCACAAAAAAAAGGCCTACCTTGCTCTCAGCTCGGGCCCTCACACACTTCCCCCCAGGGAGCGCCAATTGCCACGGATACAATAGTTGCATCCCCTAAGGGAACCGGCAAAGTTTCCTGTCTAAAAAAGCCCGACACGTTTGAAGCAGACGAGCGCCAGAAACCTGCCCTGAAAATAACAAGTCGGACGCGGATCACTGTTAGGGATTCCCTAGATTTATTAAAGGCTTCACCGCAGCCGAGTGGCGGTGGCCAGCACACTTCACAAAACACGCCGCAAAAACTGGCCCCTGGCGGACGCGTAAAAACAAGAAGGCATCATCAATGCACTTAAGTTCCGAACAGAAATGTCAGTCACTCATTTATTGGCACGCCTGCGGCCCTTGCCCAGCAGGTACTAATTATACACGTACTTCCAGAATAGAACATTGCAACAACTGCAGGGGGTAATTAGAAACGTAAAAACAAGGAAAATCAGTTCGATAGTCAACATTAGCACTGTTAATTTTCAAGAAAAGGATAAAACAACATGACGAACGTATCAAAATGGAGAAAATCAATCAGATATTCAACATAAGCACAATTAGTTTTTCAGAGATAGATATCCTAAAACTTCACATAATGCATTTCACTAACTACAAAGAAAATAAAGTCCTAGATTTCAATAAAAAAAGGAAAAACAAAAATTAGACTAGCTCCTTTAGATAAGATTAGTTGAAGCATCCCTCACCACACCAAAAGTTGCTCCCAACAGAGGAAGGCACCATTCAGTATTGGATAAAAGGAACGAGGAGTCGCAACACAAGGTGCGTCTCCACATCCTGTGCATTCAAGCAGTAAGATTGAAGGAAGTTGAAAACCATAACAAAAGAAAGAAAAACGAGAAAAAGTTGAAGAAGAAAGCAATAAGTGCTGAAAAAGAAAGAAGATTATTAGTTAGTTTAAACCTCCCCATCCGCAATAAATGTGATCCAAAGAGAGTAAGAAGGAAGGTACCATTTAGTACGGAGGTAAGGGAACGCGGAATCTATGCAGAAAGGGCATAGACACAGTAAGATGAGAAAGAAGTTCATGAAACAAGATCAAAGTTGAAGAAGGAAGTAGTAGGTGCTGAAGAAAAAAGGACAGCAGTGAACCGAAAAAAGGTGGTCCTTAACATAACAGAAAAACATTTTATTTCAACAAGAAGAAGACCTACCTGACTCTCAGCTCACCCCCCTAGGAGCACTACTTCCCATAGATACAATAGTTCTACCCCCCTGAGGGTTAAAAAAGAAAGAAATAAGGACTGAAAAAGAAAAATATAAGTACTGAAAAAGAAAGAAATAAGGACTGAAAAAGAAAGAAATAAGGACTGAAAAAGAAAGAAAAAAGTAGTGAAAAAGAAAGAAATAAGTACTACAAAAGAAAGAAATTAGTCCTAAAAAAGAACGGAAATAAGTCCTAAAAAAGAGAGAAATAAGTACTGTAAAAGAAAAAAAATAAGTACTGAAAAAGAAAAAAATAAATCCTAAAAAAGAAAGAAATAAATCCTAAAAAAGAGAGAATTAAGTGCTAAAAAAGAGAGAAATAAGTCCTAAAAAAGAGAGAAATAAGTCCTAAAAAAGAAAGAAGTAAATCCTAAAAAAGAGAGAAATAAGTCCTAAAAAAGAGAAAAAAAAGTCCTAAAAAAGAGAAAAAAAAGTCCTAAAGAGAGAAATGTCATAAAAAAGAGAGAAATAAGTCCTAAAAAAGAAAGAAATAAGTCATAAAAAAGAGAGAAATAAATACTGAAAAAGTAAGAAATAAGTGCTGAAGAGGAAAGAAACAAGTGCTGAAGAAAAAATGACAGCAATGAATTGAAAATAAGATGGTCAGCAAGAGAGCAAAAAACCTTTCCCATTTGCATAAAAAGAAGGTCACCTTAACCTCAGCTCGGGACTTCCCGTTTTTTCGCTACAGGCGCTAATTCCCAGAAGTTCAACAGCTGTATCCCCCTGAGGTGGGCACCAAAGAACACCTATAATGAAAAGTTGAGCGCAAAGTCCGCAGACTTCTGAACGTTCTAAGGGAAAAGCTGGAGCATTTCAGTAACGTTAATGCTGCTGCTGCCTCTTATTCTCTCAATACATACTCGAGCATAACGTTATTCTCAATACTAGATCAATGGAAAAAAAAATTCGAAATTTTTGTCAGAAAATTTGTGAGAACATGTCCCGAATACATCGTAGGTCATAAAACAGGCAAAAGGTTACAATCAAAACATCGACATCTTATAATTGGTAAGGTGCAGTTTTATTGTCCATGTATTTCGTATAACAAGACTGATTTTATTCTTCATTTTCAACTTTGCAGACTATTTAACTGAAGATGGAGCTGGTCTCCGAAACGTTTTATAGACCTGACTTGTTGTAAATTCATAGTTCGTGAAATCTAAATTAAATATGATTTCAATACGGAGTGCTTTCTTCGTTTTTAAATTCCTTATGATTATTCGCCTTTAGAAAAATAACTTCCTTGACCTTATAAAAGGTGTTGCGTTAGATGCTATCGAATTGCCTAGGCGGACGAATAACATCCATTCTTGTGGCATGAAGTTTCTTCGGCCATGCAGTACAAAAAGGATAACCCGAACATGTTCATTAGCAAACGTGTCTGACTATCTTTTCGTTCCATCATCAGAACTGAAGTTATTATTATTATAGAAGAAAGTTTTAGCCTCCCTTAACCACGACAAAGATGTTCTAAGAGAGGAAGGAGGGAGGCACCATTTAGTATGGAGTTGAGGGAACGCGGAATCTATGCACAAGGTGCGCAGAAACAGTAAGCAAAGAAAGAAGTTCATGAAACAAGGAAAAAGTTGAAGAAGAAAGTAGTAGGAGCTGAAAAACAGGACAGCAGTGAGCCGCAAAAAGATGGTCCGTAACAGAACAAAAACCTATTTTATTTCAACAAAAAGGAAGCCTACCTAACCCTTAGCTCGAGCCCTCACATAGTCCCCCTGGGAGCGATCAGAACTGAAGTAAAGAATACAAAAGTCAGAGTTGAAACACGAGGAATATGGGGTTCTCTGAAGCCTTCTTTCGGTTAGAATGGCTCCATCTACTCAAGAATGACAACAAACTATGCCTAGCTGTAACAAGGCTGTAATTTTGATGTTGGGAGAAACAGCGAATTAAAGTGGCATGAACAAAAAGAACTTCTATAAAAACATGAAGTTGAGCCCTTGAAATATTGTTATAGAAACAAAGGGCAACAAATGCAGTTTCGCAGAACGAATTACAGCTGCAACAATGTTTGAAACTTGGAAAATTCAAATGACTAGCGTTTCGATCAGTTTTAATTTGAAACTATGTCCCAGCATTGTAGATAGTTGACACACGGCCACAGCCCGTGTTGGAACCATCTACGGCAGTCCCAACACACGGCACACACGAAAACCCCAATCAAAGTAACGAACATACCTTAGTTTGTTCGTTACAAACACACTTTGTTTGTTTCGGACACACTATGTTTGGCTCGGACACACTATGTTTGGCTCGGACACACTATGTTTGGCTCGGACACACTATGTTTGGCTCGGACACACTATGTTTGGCTCGGACACACTATGTTTGGCTCGGACACACTATGTTTGTTTCGGACATACTATGTTTGGCTCGGACACACCATGTTTGTTTCGGACATACTAGGTTTGTTTCGGACAAACTAGGTTTTTTTCGGACATACTAGGTTTGTTTCGGACATCGTAGGTTTGTTTCGGACATACTAGGTTTGGCTCGGATACACTATGTTTGGCTCGGACACACTATGTTTGTTTCGGACATACTATTTTTGTTACGAACACACTTTGTTCGTTACTAACACATTAACGAACAACGTAAGTAACACAGTTTCGGGCTCCCTGCGCCCAAAAGACGCAATGCAGGATCTAGGAAATCCCGAGCCTGGAGCGCTTAACAAAAATGGCGGCAGAACCTCGGTCTGAAGTAGCAGGACTTCTTCAGACCGCAGCTGGCACTTGGGGCTCACGTTCTACGGATGTACTTAAAGAACGTTATCTATGGTGGGCAAAAAACCAGCATGGTCTTCCCACACGAGATTATCGTGACGCTCATGTACGTAAAATGAGTCGTAGTATTATCTCTAATTCACTAAATAGTGCCACTTCGTGACATTTAGGTCCATTGAACGGTAACAAACGTACTTTGTTCGTCAATAACATACATAGTGTAATTTTATGAAATAATATACATACTGTGCTAACGAACAAAGTCAATGGCATAGTTTCATGTAATTCGTGAGGTCGTGTGTATCAAGCGTATTTGGACCGTGTGAACGTCCTCGACAACATACACGTCGACACGTCCTCGACAACATACACAACATACACCTCGACACTGTACTGCCAGGTGACTGCGAGCGAAAACGTTTGTAGGGAAACAGTGATTATTCCTCCGAAACTAAAACAAGACTAAATTACATCGGCAAGTAAAAATTAAGACCTAAGAAATGGAACTAAAGTCATAACATGAAAATATACATTTTTTTAGAAGAGGTAAATAGCAAAGCGAAAAACTGAAAATACGAATATACTTACCCGAGAGTAGGAATACCTCCAAAAAAATTACCTACAATTACCTCCAAAAAAGTTTAAAACTTCGTAATAATCAGCTTTAATTCAGCCAACGTAACGAATGGTAACACTACAAAAATCGCGGGCAAAACTTAGAATTCAAGTTTGCGAAGGTCACACCAGCTCGCGGCAGGCAGGGAAAAAATGGCAGTAAAATGCGTCATGTGATCAGAAGCTAGCGTTAGGACGGGGCAAAAAATGCTGCAACGAAGGACCTAGGCGAGACCACTGCCCTTACCCAAAAAAACAGAACAATCCACTCAATTAAGAAGACGATTTTGAATGCGAGCCACAAACGAGTTCCATAAAGAATTTTAGATTTTTTTTAGAAAAGCATTGTGTGCATTGACTAAGATGCTAAAAAAGATGTGTTGAGTATTTCAATAGACAATCAAGCACACGTCTCCTACGCGTTGCAAAAGAGAGAGCAATACAATAATAGAAAATTAAACTGGCCCGAACCACCGAGTACTGCAGCTATGGCGTGCAGCACACACGCGGCACCAACACCTCTCGGTACTGCTGTAGCGTGAGGTCGACCTCTAGCTAGTACTACAGAGTGAGGTTAGATTACTAATGGATATTACTCGATAAATTTAACTTAGCAATAAACAATTTGTAGATCTCAAACTGTACCTGGGTAGGCAATCTACGGCGGTAGACCTCACGCTACAGCAGCACCAGGTTAGGTTACTAATGGAAATCACTTATTTCCATACATTTAATTTAGCGATAAACACTTAATTTGTACATCTCAAAATGCACCTGGGCAGGCGATACATGGCGGTGGACCTCACACTACAGCAGCACCCACACCTCCCTGCCTCACCTTTCAACTTGGAGCGGTCTGGCTTCACGTTTGGCATGAATGACTTGGGAGCAGGGACGTCTTTGAGGGCCGGCATGGCGAGACCGGCCATGGATTTGTGGTGCGGCAGCACGAGTCCATTGCACGAACTGACCGATCTTCTTGTCGCCACCATGCCATTGGTTTTCATGCAGTTCTGAAATGAGGATAAAATAATAATTGCTCAACGATGTTCATTACAGAATGAGGCAGGTATGCAGTTCTGAAAGGAAGATAAAATAATCGTTTCTCAATGATGTTTGTTACAGAATGAGCCAGGTATGCAGTTCTGAAAGTACAGATAAAACCATCATTGCTCAATGATGTTCGTTACAGATCAGGTGTTAGTTTAAGCCTCCCTAACTGCTAAAAAAAACGCGTTCCTGAAGAGAGGAAGAAGGAAGGTACTATTTATTATGGATAAAAGGGAATGCAGAATCCATGCAAAGGGGCATAGAAACAGTAAGTTGAGAAAGAAGTTTATGAAACAAGAAAAAAAAAATGAAGAATTGGGGCTGAAAAACAGGACAGCAGTGAACCGGAAAAAGGTGTTCCAAAACAAAAGAAAATATTTCATTTCAACAAAAAGAAGGCCTACCTAACTCTCAGCTTGGGCCCTCACATTTTCCCCCTGCGACTGCTAATTCCCATAGATGCAATAGTTGCCTCCCCCTCAGGGGAGGCATTGCAGGAAAGATTTTACACACCAATATGCTACTTCATTATATATATAAAAATAAAATATTCTCTAATAACAAAATCCTAATTTTGATTTGTTAGATGTAATCTAATTAATTCAAGATAAGATGCATATAATTTTGATGCAGCATACACCACTACTAGTTCATGAACCAGAACATGAAACACTGAGTACCAAATTTAACAGGTATAGTTTTAAAAAATTTCAAGTCAGAAGTATTACATTAATTTTTTTCTTGTATCTTTATTTGATCTCCAAAAAACAATTAGCTCATCATTTAATCTAGCAAAATAAATTCATTATTATGTGTTGTGTTAAACAAGCAGCTTGTTACTTACAATTCAATACAAACAAGAGTAGTGAAAGTGTCACCCACATCTAACTCTCTGTAGATTCAATTTATAGACTGACATATTTTTTGGATATGTAAAAATGCTATGGTTAAAAACAGTCAGACCTACACAATACTGAAACTTATCATCTCACATCACGTCAGATCATTCTAGCTAGCAAGGCAAACTCACTGCCAGCCACCATTGTAAATTTAAACTAATCCTCTGATTCATTTGGTGGACAGAAGAAAAGGTGAACTTGACCTCTGAGGTGAATGTCAGTGTGGAGGTCGCACAACTAGTGCTACAAGACGTGGACTCCAATGAAAAGTGGACTCTCGAATTTTTTTTGCAAAACATAAGTGGAAATTGGTCATAGAAACTTTTAGAAAGTGGAAGAGCATAGTGGTTGTTTTCTGAGAAATATATTTTTAACAAGAATGATGATAATCAATTTAATGCATTCACATGACACTTTATTGGCTTGAGAGTGGGGAGTGGCTGATAGCAGAGGAAGTTCTGTCTGCCATTAACATTGCTGTGCTTTATAATGCATTGCTCATGTTTGAAAATGAGTGGTGCCATCCATAAATGATTCTACATTTGAACACAGCACTACCTTGTAAACTCATACTGTATATAACAGGACAAGTGAACAAGATTTAATCATTGGCTAGTAACACTTCCAGTTGGCTGGTACAACTGAAATGACTGAAAAATACAGCCAGCTTGTAGAGGTCATAATTGATAAGTTCTGGGGTCTCATAAAGATTGCTGAAAAACTGAGTTAAGGTTAAAGCAAGTGTAACAGACATTTGTCATGCAAATGTTATAAAAAGGAATTCAGCAAGAGAAAGCATTCAACCTTGAATAAAAGGAAAAAGACATACAACTTAGGAGGAAGAAATTTTTCCTTTTAGATGACAGTTCCATAGTGGAAGATCAACAGGTTGACTTGATTGAACATTTTCAGTAAATTGAATGTGAAATTTATATGATTATAGTTTTTTGGTATTAATGCCTATACAGTTTTTTGTTGAGAATGGCAAGTGCTCATACTTGCAGTAATTGTAAGAAGCAAATTTACAATTTTTTATTCATTCATGGCTTAAATATCCCCTTTGTTGTCTGCTTCATGATACACTCCTGGAATTAAGTTCATGAATTTGACAGTTAAGGGATGAAAATGGGGATGGAACTAATATTTGGTTAAATTGTTTAGTTCATCAAAACATTACCAACATTTTAATAGCTAGAGTAAGCACACTTTCACGGAAAATTTTCAACATTTCATGTGAACTGCATGATATATTTTATATAAAACTAAACTAGTGCTTCTATTGTTAATAATAGTGGCTTCCACAACAAAAACTAAACATAAGAAATCAGTGGGAAATATATATTAACAACAACTCTAATAAATAATTTGTGCAGAAACTAAATAATTAGCAACATGTGTCATATAAAGCCGTGAAAAATAAATAATTACCATAGAAATCCCACTTTTCAATTGGAGTCAAAGTTCATAATCTTGCTCTTTCCATCAATTCATTCAGTATACTATCTGTATCAACATTAAATAATTCATTCTCAAATTACTCAGAGTTTCTCATTTGCTATTTCAATTTTAATTTTACAAGGCTATCTCAGTCATTAGTGAATCTATCAATGCATAAAAGATTATTTAGTCTTGTGGTTTTGCACTCAATTTGTACTTGACACTTTGGCTATGACGTGTGCCACCGGTGGTGCACGGGGAGATTATAATAATGCTGCTATGCTGATGATCAACCAGTTGTCACAAACTCAATTTTAATAAATACATCATCAGAACTAAATGAAGGAACGATCCAGTTCATGTTTGCTATTTTCAATATTGCTCAATACAATTGACTTAAAATTTGAGTTGAATGTCAAACTTGTTTTACCTGCTGCAGTCAAAGTGTTAACAGTAGATGACATGAACATTCATGTGGTTTTATCAAACCTTACGAGTATGTGTGGCATCAGCTGGTTAGAAGAAATTAAGTCATTTCTCTCTTGAATCCTTATAACAGTAAAATACTATGGTGAATTGTCCTATTCTAGGCATATTCCAAGTCAGGCAACAAGTTACCTGCTCCATTTTCATCAAGATAGAGGTGTAACAAAACAAGGCTGTTGATAGTAACTCCTCACTATAATGATCTTGATAACTTAACACGATAAGTGCGGCAGGTTAAACTGAAGTTCAATATCCAGCTCAAATTAAGAGTTGATGGTAGTAAGAAAATTTGAAAATAGCAAACATTGACGGGATCATGCCTTCATTTAACTTTCATTTAGTATTTATGAAAATTGAGTCAGTGACTGCTGGTCGGCCAGCAGCATTATGAAAATCAACTAAATGACCACCGGTGGGTCACGCCGCATTTAACGTGTTAAACCACCTTGAGGTATTATAATAAGAGTTAAGTTTCTCATGAACAATACCAACCCATAATTGAAACAAAGACATTTGTTTAATTTCTGTCATGGCTTTGGAACTTTATTTCTTAAGTTACTCTGAATGATTGTCCAAATAGTTGGTAAAGTTAGATTAATGTTTCTTTTGATGTAAATCTAGACAATAAATTACATATCAAAAATTGGAAGAAAAAACAGATCACAAAGTGTTAAAAAATGAAAAAGATTGGCTGTGTAAATTAATGGAAAAGTAAATCATGACATAACAAACAAAACAGAAAATTGGATTTAAAATTACAAAAAATCAATTGAAAATTATACAAGTACCAAAATAATTTAAAGAAGATTATTGAGCAGATCGAAACATAATATGAAGTTGATGAATGGTATGGAAGGTCTAAAATTGCTGTTAGAAATGTTTGAAACTATCTATTCCATGCAGTTCAACTTTGATTCAAATGAATCAAATAAATGAAATACATAACTTTGATTTTTATGTACATGAAAATACCTGAATTGATAAGCTACCTGTATTGCATATATTTGTGCTGATCACATGTTTGAAATTTCAATTTCAGCTGATCAAATTTTATTCAAGGCATCCATTTGTTATTTTAAATTATTTTCTCGAGTTTATGATAAATTTACACTTCTTCTTGATACTTTTAAGCTTAAAACATGACATAATATTGAAAGTATGATAATATACGTGGTTATTTGAAATAGTTTTCAAAGATGTGATATGTTTGGATTTTTATATAGAACTTATGGATTAAAATAGAAGCAATTAACCCCTAAACACCGACTCTGTCACATTCCAAAGAGGAGGCATAAAGGATTTAGAGATTAATAACATACAGGTTTCATTTTCCATGATAAACTTGAAATTGAACAATTCTGAAAACTTCAACTCCAGCTTAAACTTTAAGAAACAGCAGGCAGTTAGAAAGAGCAAGATAATCCACAAAAATGTTGCTAAACTAAAAGCAATAGTTTATGAAAATAGAACTAGTGTAGGGATATAGAAATATTTGTAGCTTATTCATACAATGAGCTATAATATATTTGAAAAAATAAAGAATTGGTTACTAAATTATAGGTATAATTTATAATGGGATATTTCAGTTGTTACAAAACTTGAAATCAAGTGCTGTTTTAATTTTGGCTTGACATTTGTTAAAAATTTTCAAATTGACTTCAAGTATTAGAAATTTGAACATACTTGCTTCCTTTTTAAAAAATTTTAGCATAGATTTCAATGGTATTCATGAAAACTTTTAAAGCAAAAACCCACAGTAAGGTAACTAGCAGTCACTGAACCAACCATGATATGTGTAGCTTATTGACCTTTCTCATGAGAAAAGCCTGGGTAAGCTAACTGAAACAAAAAAAATTCATTGTGATTTACTAATTTGTCATCTAAAGCTGGAACACTTGTAAAAATTTAAAAAACAAATCACACAATAATGGTCAAAATCAACCTCAGAAATGGCAAAAAATCCATCATCAACTAACAATGAGTCATAGTTACATTAAGTTAGTTCGTTTTTTTCCACAGAATTGAACATCATCATGAGTATTTTTAAAAGAAATTTTTCATACTTGTATACAAATCAACCCTAAACTTTTCTCGCGAACGGCAAAAACCCATAATCAACTAACCGTGAGTTATGGTTTTAAATATAGTTACTTCATATCTTTCTCATGAAATGAATATTATCAAGAGAAACTATTTGAATAATCTTTCTACTTACTTTACGATTCACTAAGTCGTCTACCTTCATGGCTGGAAAATCCCAGAGCTCATATAATGTAACGGACGAGCACGCGATTGACTTCGGTCAGAGAGCAGAGCATACACACCACACACACTGAGAGCTCAAGAGCCACTGACAGCCAGGTTGGTCCGATGTTCTTTTTTAACACTCCTATACCATGGAATCCGGATTGCGTAGTTGAGAATAATGTTTTTAAACCTTACGCTCATGAAGGAATTTTGTGTGCATGCACACCTGTTTCGCTAACAAAATATTTCTGGACTAAGAGGAAAAATAAGTAATAAAAAATAAATTCATGTTATTTAGTTAAGATCATTTTTTCCCGGGATTTTGCATCGAGATAGACACTTGATTGTTTTGAAAATCTCTGGTTAATTCTTTTTTAATATAATTTATGTATTATTGTGAGTTGTTATTACGCATCTGATGGTGAAAAAAGCTCTTCTACAGTATTTGAATCGTACATTAGAGAAGCAGAGGTAAATGGTTTTTCCTTGGTATGATTATAACTGGGACCTTAAAAACTAAACCTGTGAGATACTCATACTTTGAAAAAAACCCTGAGCCAATTATTTCACACGAATCGAACATGTCTGTTATTTTACAAAAATTTTCTATACAAGACTTTTAAAATAAAGCCATTCTCTACGAAAAATTTGGTTAGCTCTAAGTTTCAAATAATTAAATTGACTCTCATTCACGGTAAGATGTTATGAGTTCCTTATGAAAATTCTTCTACTAAAAAATTTCTGTACTATTCTTGCGAACTGCAACGAAACTCAGAAGTTTTGCAAGGTTCACAGGGTTTCTTCGAATACAATAATTAAAAATGTTTCCCCGATCATGCAAGACTTGGCTTGTTTACTCTAATGACGATGTCAAAGTTATTTAAAGTCAGCAGGTTTTTTGTTGTTGACGTATCTACATGTTGTCTTAGGCTTAACGTCGGCAGTCCTTGAAATTAAAAGAAATTAATTATTCATGAAGTCTTTTGAGACTGTATTCGACATGTTGTCATAGACTTGAATTCTGCAGTCCTCGAAACTATAAGTACTTATTATTCAGTATTCACTAAGATTTTTGAGACTTTACTCAACATGTTGTCATAGACATGAAGTCTGCAGTCCTTGAAGCTAAAAGAAATTAATTATTCAGAAGGTTTTTTGACACTTTATTCAAATTCTAAACTGGTGAATTCTAATTTTAGTTACGCTTTTCGACAAAAGCATTGATGGGGACCACAATCAAAACACAAAACCACTCGTGACAAATTAGGTCCGGTCATTTATGTAAGGTCAAACGTAGATAAGAACCGGTTATTAAGAAGTAGTTAATGGTAAGAAGAAAACTTCGAACCCCTGTAAAGTATTTGAATTCAATTTTACGTAGAAGAATGGGGAGACAAAAATTATGAAAACCGTTCATCTTTGGGTAGATACAATATCTAGAGCAATCCCAGAACAGTAATTCTGATCTGCACTAATGAAGCCTACTTTCAGTATCGAAAATCATGATACTTACAAAATAAAATGCCAATTGTCTCCTTCAAATTCATTAATAAATTAATTTATATACTTTTTGCGCGTAATTTCTCCTACGTTATTGCAACGGGAATTTCACTGAACACATTCAGTCTGTCGGTCCGTCTCTCATTCACGCTCTTAAAGGATGCCTAATTGACCGTATCTGTGATACGAGTATCACCAATGCACAAGCACAAGAACATTTTTATCGCCTGTACTGTTAAGATGGATATATTTGTTTGCCATCCACATCTGAAAGATTCGTATAGAGAAAATATCGAATCATGTCGTTTTTGACGGGTCGTGTACACTACATAATGTTCATTAAACAAAACTTTCGACAATGGTCCAACAGTTATCCTCGTGAATTGCACAAATTACTGGTACAAACTGTGATGTTTAGTGTCTTGTGAGGCTTGGGAGATTTGAGCGCGTGGAATCCACAACCGTGGGAGTCGCAATCACAGTCCAAAAAAGAAAGAAAAGTAAAACTGTTTATTTCCAATGAAAATGATATTAAAAAACATCATTGGATGTTAAGATGTCTTTGAGTTAAGATCCTTAGTTAATCCTCACACAAGGGCATCGTTGTACTCATGTCAACAGTAGAAACAGATGATTGAGGAAATGGCAAGAGTTGTTAGAAGCACAATTGTTTATTAATTTGCATGTTAGTCCCTGAAATGCCATTCCTACCCGAGAACTATGTAGAGATTTGTTCCGCATGAAAATTTTAGAAAAAACTTTTTTATCTTTTTACATGATATTCGTGCTGGTGAGAACCAGGATTTATTTAATTTTTAGTTTGTTTTGATTATAATTTGAAATCAAAAGTATCTATTTCTGTATTCGTTTGAACAAACCCAAAAACTTAAAAAATGAATAAACACACAAACATCGGCATCTAAGGATGCTTTATTTCCAATTCAAGAATGATCCATGTCACCTCTTACATTGGTTTGTCAAATTACTTGTAGCTAACACCAGGACGCTTTCCACCGGTCAAGACCGGTACCCATTTCAGACACCTGAGTAGAATACAGGTGTCTGTATTGTGCTTTGAGTTTTTCCCCTATACCCAACGGAGTAAATCGCCGCCCACAGCCGGGATTCGAACCCTCGATGCCTTCACGGAATTGCAAGTCCTTAAACCACACGGCTATGACGAGCACTAACCTTCAATAAGGCATGCACTGTGCGCGCAGACTTTATATTTCCCGTTGAAGTCCACTACACAGGCTGATGTTATATTCAAATCCGTGTTATAGGCCGGCTGATTGCAAAAATTTTATTCATAAACATCGCAAGGAAGAAAAAATTGATGCATTTTGTTATTTCTGTGAAAGAAAGAGCAGGACAGAGGATTTTACTTCGGATGATATACTGAAATGCCTTACATTACAGAAACTATAATTTTAGAACTTTTTTCTTTGCCTGTAACATCCGTACGTAGCCTAGCTACGAGGGTTTCCATAGGCGTGTTTGGATTGAGATATTTTGATCAACCGATAAAAAAACGAAGGTTAAGCGCCACATGCACGCGAATTGGCACCCTACGCAAATGAAGTGCTTCTTTTTTACAGAGTACTTGATCTGAAAGAATAATTTTCAACTTCTGCTCGAAATACTCTGCCTAGGGCCACAGGTAGCTAAACTCAAACTTGACCATTGTACTAGACTTAACAAACAATGTACTTCTGTATCGCTTGTGGTAAATTAAATTGTTTAAAAGTCCCTTTTGGAAGTTGTTTAATGAGTCACAGAGCTTTTCTTGTGGTATTTTGGTAAATTCACACTCAAGAGATATTTTCAAAGAATTCAGTTTTCAATTACCCGTTGCAGCAAACTCTGTATATCCACCCGTTAATGATGAATAGTTAATTTTTGCAGTCTTAATAGCTCCACAACATTCTGATAAGAAAAACTTGTGTAGCGGTATTCAATACTGGCTTCGTGTTCAGCTATTTTCTAGGGGTAAATTAAAATTACAAAAATAAATCTGAAGTTATTACAAAGAATGCAGTGATTTTTTGTATCTAACAATTTAAGAAACAGCTACATAACACTGTTTTTCAAATTTACAGATAACAAAATCAGCAATTTATGCACACCCTGTAGATTAGATTCCATTGTGAACAAATTGCGATCCGAGCTGTTCTCAGCGATGCAAATGTAGATGGGGAATTAGGCTTTAAAATAGGAGGATAAATTTTCATTGTTTCTAAATTGGTAAGTTTATTTTGACGCAGTATATGTACAGTGGAAAACTTGTAGTCTAATGAAATATTTTTAATAACGTCACAATTTCCTTCTAAAGAATTGCAAGTTCAAAATATTCATGGAGGTTTTAAAATAACGTGCGACGGATAGGGTGAAAACTGTGAATTAAGTCCATGTCATCCGGGCGTGTTTAAACATATCCTATAGGACTATAAAACAGTCTTATCCCCTCTGTCGAAGAATAAAGGCTCCTCAAAACTTCAAGTTTTTGTTCCAGGACACACAACTCTGGATGCGCTACCGCCTTCTCAAGTCGCGCTGAGTTCTGCAATGATGACAGCGCGCAGTCCTTCAGTTTCGCATATTTCTCTGCCTGATTTTGACTATTATCACGGTAAAGGAAACAAGTTAGATCCATTTCTATGGTGGAAAATACACCTCCTCTTATTCGGCTAGCCAATAGAACGGCTTTATTTCAAACAAACTTTATGACGTCACCATTGCGACATGTCGTTAGGCCAATAGTGGAGCCAGATTTGGGGCTAGCAGTGTTGTCAGGTGCAATATGAGCGCTGCTATTGGTTAGTTGCTATGACGTGAGCATTGCCACACGGTCAAAGAGAAAAAGACTGGTTATGAACCTACCTTGTTTCCTCTACCGTGCTATACCTGAGCGCCTAATATACCACATTCTCATGCCAGCATAAAATGAGCCTGATAGATGAAAAAATGTTTGGGGGAGCCATGAGGGTAAGAGCGAAGTGAGAAAGCACGTCCACCTAGCAAGTTTTTACTGGTGGTGTTACCTCGTCAAGCAACTGTTCCTGGTAACATGACCACGCAGATCACACACTTGACGGTATACAACTCGTTAGCATGAAGCCTCCGTAAAGAACACAAATTCAAAAGCTAAATATGTCAGTCAGGAATGTACGCAAGTCTTTCAGAATTATATGAACTCCTGGCACAGCCATTGCACACCTCGTATGGTTCGTCTATCAATTAAAGACCTTTATTTTAGGAAATTTTTAAAAACCAAAATGTCCGACTACATTTCATGGATCAACTTTCTCGACAATAACTCGTTTATTTCGTTTCTATTTCTTTTCTTTTCATTTCATCCCAAAAAATTGACACTGAGCTTCAATTCACTTCAAGTACTAATTAAGTGACTTTCGACATTCACGTCTACATTTGAACAGTTCTTTAGCGTTCCAAATCTGCTCAAATTTACCCCTTGCGTTCTCTCAAATTCAGAACCAAGAGGCAGCTTCTTCCTCATTCAGATGTGGGTGACAACTTCATACTAACGCCAGTCTGATAACGGTGCTTCTAGTAGCTGTACAATAAGGAAAAATTCCGACGAGAAAAAAATAACATTACTTCCTTCTCTAAAATTGCTGTTAAAAATGAGGATTAATTGCCCTGCCTCCGTAATGTTTGTTCTTATTGATTACGACAGGGAGGGTTGTCAGACTGGCCTTTTTACTCGTAACCCACAAGTTGGGCTCTTTTAAAAGAAATTTGACCGCAAAAACCACTCATCCTCTAGCAACGTTCCGATGTTATCGAACATAGATTATCCTAGACTTGATCTTCCCATAACAACATCAACCTCTTCAACCTTGCATGCCATTTAAAACTGTAATTGAAGAGTTCCAAGAATTGGGGTTCCAAGGTTGAAAAGAGTGCTTGTTAATTTTTTGTTAGAAATAAAAAACATCTGAGTCTTTTGCCTCAAATACCAGTCTGGGCTACGTTTTAATTTTACGTTTTTTTGCTAAACATCGAAATGGACCGAGCATTCGAGAACGTTTATCAACGAAGTGATGTAAAATAGAAGTAAATCAAACACAAGTTTTAAGTTATTGATGATGGTAGCTGTATCTTCATTAAAAAACATGAGAGAAATATTAAAGACAAAGGTTTTAGGCCATGTAACATATTGAGAGCAATAAAGGGTTCAGATGATTGAATTTTAGTGGAACTTGAAATCAAATTTTACCCTGACCTGTGACGAAGTAATGATGGAAACTGCATGAGGCTGGATAAACGAATACGGACAGCAAAAATGTCACAACACTATTCTTTTATGCAGCAGTTGATGAGGAAGTAAATGCGTAAGTTAAAGCAGAATCCCAAAAGAAATGGAGACATTTGAAAGATTGAAAAATTGGCTTGCAAATAGGATGCAAGAATTAACTCAATCTCTACCTGTCAACCATTTCAGCAGCGTGGGCCAAATAAGGAACGAGGCTTTGCTGTCAACAAGGAACATAGAAACGTTCATAAACGCGATTGAACTTTGTTTTTAACAGTACGTTGCTCATGTCCTCATAAAAATGTTAATTGAATTTTGATATCAATTGAAATGCATTTTGCAACATGAATGAAATACTTTGATTTTTTAATGTTACCAAAAATTTTTCCTGTAAAATGGAACACATACCTGATCGTCAATGTAGAATTATTTTAAAAAATTTCAACTTTAGTAATCATGAAGTCGCTTTTAAAAATTACTGAAAGAGTATGGCAACAAGTTCTGCTGTGCGATCATAAATGCCACAAGATTTATTCTCACTCGCAAATCACAATTTTATTTGATGCGCATGTTCTCCACTTTCAGTCTGAGTGGCTCTTCAATCTTCGTTTGTCAGAGCTTAAATGTTTCCTCGAAAAATTTTACAAATTATATCTCCCTCTCTTGCTTTTTCATTCTGACCTCCAGCTGCACATGATTAACATGAGCGACGGAGGAGTACTTTTTTCAGGGTTAGGTCCCAAACCACTTTTTACAGCGTCCTCACACCCAGCTCTCGAACGTCAACAACAGAAGTGGTCCAAGCTAGCATGAAGCCATAAAAATTTCAGCTAACCACAAAATAAAATTACATGATAGATATAATTTCATAACTATGATATGAAAGGCCATTGACTAAACTTGTCATATGGTAACTGCTGTTGAGTAATGAAACAGAGTGTGAAGGACGAAGCTGATATTTTTGTCGTTCGAAGCCTTAATTTTGAAGCTGCGGTTGGTGATTCTGAAATCCGAGCTCATCTCTGCAGCAACCATCAAATTGCTCAAGTGTATAAGACACGGGAGTGCCAGTAATCCTTCAAGTCTGACTTGTAAGAAGTTATTCTTTTGTAATACACCAGCGGGTGTATGATCTTCAGCAGGAGTTGGCGGAGAACAAAGTTTCGACTGCCCGCCGGCTGAAAATTTTTCTGCAATTTACTTGTTCCATCATTTCCGTTGCAAGATCTTCCTCACCGCGACTCATTTCGCCAACCCAATCCAGTTTTGCCGGTAATGCAGCACCCAATATTTCCCTTCGGATGCAGTGCATTTGCCTTTCTGGTTTGGTGTCGGTGAAGCTTCTTGCAAAACTGACAATAGCCGTGGTACATCGACCCATCGATGGGTCGTTTGAAAAATTCTAACAATTTTTCTAAATTAATGGTAATTAATGGACCCAGTTAATGTTTGGCATTTATAAATTTACTAATCACATTTTACTTTATATATGAGTTAAATATTGAACTTCAGTTTAACTCATCGCAGTCAACGTGTTGACGCCCAAGTGGACTTTAAGGTCCTCTTCCAAAAATAGCCTCAATATATTGTATTTCTTGCTAAATTAATTCCCTGGTGTGTTCTTTAGAGTTCACAGCCGAGTGGCAGTTCCTTCTTCATCCTGATATCGGTGACTACCTGATGCCGGTGCCAGTTTAATCATGGTGGTTGTGATAACGGTTATATGAGTCCAAAATGCGGACGTTAACGGATTAAAACAAAACTGTAAAATGAAATAAACAGAACATCGGTTTTGTCTTTCTAAGCGTACATATGAGTTGCGCAAAAAATTAAATAAATATGAATAGGAGAGCAGCAAGTCAACCCTTGAATGCCCTAAAATTTTATCTTAACTGCAAGCTAAACGATTTTAGCATTTGACCTCCGTTTTATTTTTAAATTTGTCACATGTTTTGTTCTCAATTAATAAAATGCACATTAAAATTTTCATGAGCGTAATGATATTACAAGGTACAAGGTCGATAAAAAGCTCTCTTATTGAGTGAAAATATGAACGTATATGTCATTCGCAGTGCTGAAACTAGCCCTTAGACCACACGAGATATTATCAAATTTGGACCAGCAATTTCTACAGGGCTTTTTTTTTAACTCATTAAATTGCTTGCTTCGCGCTTTGTTATCACTTTTCCTGCGAAATGACCCACCGGTGGTCATTGAGGGGATTTTAGTAACGCTGCTGACCAGCCCGCAGTCACTCACTCAATTTTTAAAAATACTTAATGTAAGCTAAATGAAGGCACGATCCAGTTAATGCTCGCTATTTTCGAAATGGCTTACTACAATTGACTTTAAATTTGAGCTGAAAATTACATCTCGCATAAACTCATGGCAGGAAATGTGTTGAAGCGTAATCGGACATCCGCTGAAGTTTGCGTTCGACAAGTCACTGCAAATTTCAGAAGCAGAAAAGTTTAAGAACCATCAGGGATAAAAAGTGGTATCTTGAATTCTCCAGTTGGTGGGCAAAACTTGGTTATGTATATATGTTATCCCCGACGAAACTAGTTTTTACTGTGATCGGGATTTCCGAGGTGTCTTCTGCGTAAGACTGCTGATGTTCCTACAAGCGAGAATAGTGGAATTTTGCTTACCTATGATAATCTTTCTTAGGAGCAGGAATAGCGCATTCTTACTTGCCCATGATTATCTTTCTTACAAGCGAGAATAGAGGATTTTTGCTTACCTATGATAATCTTTCTTAGGAGCAAGAATAGCGCATTCTTACTTGCCCATGATTATCTTTCTTACAAGCGAGAATAGAGGATTTTTGCTTACCTATGATGATCTTTCTTAGGAGCAAGAATAGCGCATTCTTACTTGCCCATGATTATCTTTCTCACAAGCAAGAATAGCGCAGTCTTACCTGCCAACTATGTAAAACTTGAGCGGAATATAACTCTCAGAAATTAAGGAATTTCACGCAGCAGAGTTTCACAAGACTTGAGTAACAAATAGGAAGTGAGTCGAAATAGAGTATCAAGTTGACTACAGAACCAAGCTCAGCGGTGATAGTATACGAAGTGGTCTTCAAATTTAGACCAATGAATCGTTCAATTCAATAAATATGCGATTGTTCAAGTCAATAAAAATACGATCGTTCAATTCAATAAAAATGCGATTGTTCAAGTCAATAAAATTACGATCGTTCAATTCAATAAAAATCCGATCTTTCAATTCAATAAAAATCCGATCTTTCAATTCAATAAAAATCCGATCTTTCAATTCAATAAAAATCCGATCTTTCAATTCAATAAAAATACGATCGTTCAATTCAATCCGGCCATACTGGCCATTACGATCATTCTAGTGGAAACATAAGTAAATTCATATTCTTCGACAGCTCAGTCAAGCGAGGGTGACCGTAAGCCGACATATGATGACAGCAGCGCAGCCAGGAGGTGCCACGGGGGTCATGGCTCCCCCCGAAATGTTGAGTTAGGGGCGCCAGTTTCAGTCACCGTTTTAAGTAAAAGAATAACAACATTGCTGATAATTAATGTCTGGCCTCCAAAATTATTTGTTTGGGACCGTGGCTCACCGTCCAAGCGATTAAATCGCTTTGGCAGCAAAAAACATGCATGCAAGCGGCAAAAATGACAACCTTGGAAGATATCGGCCTTGGAACAATGAAGTTGGAATTTTTTCCGTTATTCTACCACCATAGAAGCTGTGTTTGCATGCTCCTTCAAAGATTTCTGTTCTCGCTGAGAGTGTTTTTAATTTTCAATTTACTACTTTCGTACAGGTCAGCTGAGAATGAACAGAGGTTCAAAAAGTTAAAATTAAATGTTTTGGACAATTCTTCTTTTCTTAGCTCATTAATTTGCTTCTCGAATGAGATTTGGGTAATTATTTACATAATCTTTGGGCATGAGGAAAACATTTTTAATTTTGACCTCTAACTTAATTGGAAATACTTCAATCAGTATCCAATTCACAGAATGAGCGAGGAAATTCAAGTACAGGGATATTTGTTGAGAACTACGAGAACCCTGTCTACTATTCTCGCAACCCTTTAATTGCTGCAGGTAAAACTGAATTTTAATATTAAATTTAAATCTAAATTAAATTGTAGTAAGCAATGTTTAAAATACCAAACATTAACTGGATCACGTTATCATTTACTTTTGAGCAAGTGTTTTTTTAAACTGAGTTTGTGACGACTGGATGGTCAGCAGCACTATGAAAACTCATTCAGTGACCAAATATGGTTCACGTCCCAGTCAAAGCGTCAATTCTGAAGTCACACATCACACCCCAACGCTGTGATGACAAAGACACGTTTACGTAGAAGGAAGTCGAGACGTTGCAAGCGGCATCGTTTAAAAAAATGTATACCTCGACCAAACAAAGAATTGACACCTGCATCCTACGGTCATTATGCTCAGAATAGACTAGAATTATGCGTCAAGGTTCGCTAGTTTTTTTTTATTTATGATGAGGAACAATAATGTCATGTGCGGTTTCAAGAAATGTTTACCCCTATAGGTGAATGAGGACAAGAAGCTCCTTACCTCACATCGATCGACCTCTGGTACATATGTGGGTCGAGCTTATAAAGGTCATATAAATAAAACATACCTCCTATATGTGTGAATAGACGAATAGAATAAATGTAAATAGAATATAATATGTTTAAAATAAATAGAAAGATTTGCTCCTATACGTGAATGAATACAATAAGCACCAGACCTCAAATCGATCTCCGGTATGTAGGTCGAGTTATTACTTTGAAATTCAAACGTCAGCGACATTCGTGCTCGTTTGCGTCACTCACTTCAGGCAGTCTTGACACATAGCCTTGGATTATGAGGGCCTGCTGTATTGGATTGGGCCTTAAGTGTCTTCAGGAGGGCTCAAGCCCAGTCTAACTTCTTCGACACCTGCATGCATGTTTTTCGCCGCCTCAGCGATTTAATCGCTCAGGCGGCGAAAAACATGCATGCAGGAGGCGAAAAAGTTAGACTGGGAGGCTGACATTCATTCTATTTTATGAACAATTGGGAGTACTTGTAACGATATAACGCACCAGAAACCGCCTCATTTTCCTCTATTCTTCAACTCACTACGTTTCAGAGAGCCGCTTCGGGCTCAAGGCTGATGATTTCAAATTACTCTTTTTCATAGGCCACCAATTGGGAAATCCTGTAACGTCGTAACACATCAGAAACCACCTCATTTTTCACTGTTCTTCAACTCACTGCGTTTCAGTGAGCTGCTACAGTACATCTATACAGCCTTGCTACAGTACATCTATACAGCCTTATGTCAGTAACGTTCTTTCCACTTTGTATCTACGCTATCTCTCAGCGCTCCTGCATGGTGTCATGGGGTGGACTATCAAGGCATTTCAAGTCAAGTAAAATAACTGGCTGCCTGAGTTCTGCTAAAGCCACTTGGTTACATAACATTCAACGGACACATTCAGGACTGCGATTTCTCATGAAAACGTTCACAATTTTTTTTTTGCTAAAAACGTTTTGATTCTTTCTGCGTTATGTAGCCTTTACGACTGAGACTGCTTGAGACTCAGGCTCCCGACAAGAAAATGCCCAATATGTTGCTTCTTTATCTACCAAATTACTTAAAGCTGTGTCGAAAGTTACCTTGTCACATTTGCTCTTGAGAAGCAGGTACAGCTTACCGGAAATTTGGCTTCCGTATTATTGTGACTTCGTTACCACGTTGGTAGCGATGTGAGCCGCCGGTTGACACGGAGGCGATTTTCATGATGCTGCTGAAGGACCAGTTGTCACAAAATCTATTTTATAAATACCTAATCAAAACTAAATGAAGGCATGATCCAAGTGATGTTTTCTATTTTCAAAATACCTTGCCATAATAAACTTTACGTTTGGGTAAAATATTGAACTTCAGTTTAACTCATCGATCGCGGTCAACGTGATTAATCGAGAAATTGGCTCTTCTTTCCCATGCCAGTCCTAGCTGCACTCCTGCGTCACGACGGTTCTCTGGTTCAAATTGAAAATTCTTGTGTACTTCATTACCAAACTTAACGATACATTTTTCCAGTTGAAAATTCCATTTACTTGCTGCTTTATTCATGCCTAGCAATGTTTACTGGGAATAATTAGCACGATGGAGATTATTCGATCCATTAGTGAAATAATTTTCGCTTCGTAATTCACTGTAAAAATTTCTCTGCTATAATTTGAAATACAAAAATATTTCAATGACTTGATGGACTCCTTACGTGGCAATTCATCTCTAGAAAATTTTTACACAGTTTCAGTCGTCGATCATATTAATTACCCCTGCGATTTTTTTCTTTCTGGATCAGAATAAGCGAATCAAACTCCCGATTCAAAATATTGAATACAATATGAAGACAAAATCCAGTTAATATTTAGTACGTTCAAGATTGTTCAGTATAATTGACTTGAGATTTGAATTGAATATTGAACTTCAGTTTTACCTGCCGTATTAAAAGTGGTAAATTTACTGTCATATATTTTAAAGATAAAAGTCTACAATACACAAAGCCGACTCGCGTTTGCTTACATAGTTGTAAACATTACCAGCCTTCCTGCAGGATCGGTTCAGCGCACACACCCGGTGCACTAACACAGCCGCGGAAACGCAGGGAACGTGTGAAAAATTTACAGAGTTTTGCGGTAGTGATCGGTTCAACTGAGCGAATACGATAAGCGTGGGCAAAACGCAGTAATCTTCTACACTATAAAAAGAGCGGTGTCTGTCTGTCTGTCTGTCTCTCTGTCTGTCTGTCTCTCTGTCTGTCCGAAGCCAGCCTGCAGTGTGCGATGAGCGTATCTGTGCTACAAGCTTCATCAACTCCACAATTTCCAGTGCATTAATCCATCGGATTCGAGTAGGAATGAACATCACGGGAATTCTTAGGAAATCGGAACGTGTGTCATGTGATTCGTCGAACATTATTATACATTTTTGACAGGCCGTGTGCACTCGGCCTCATCAACTCTCGAGAGATTGGATCTTTTTTAATTTCTTACGGCATTTCTTTCATTTCGCCTTCTTTCTTATTTCAAATGAAGAGGGGTGGGGGGTGGACTAGTGACAAAATAAGCTGCAGTGTCTGTATCACTGATACAGCAGAGGGCGACGAAGGCAGACCTAACAACGCAGTCGCTGCTTGTGCTGATGGTGACAGCGGCGCCGCCAGCACGATAGGGGAAACAAGGTCGAGTCATTTCTATGGGGGAAAATACGCCTCTTGTTCGGCTAGCCCAGTGTCATTCGTTTATTTTTGTATGCGAACCACTTCGGTTAACGCATTGATTGAGAGAGCCGGAGCTACTGCAAGTTAGCGTATATTATATACTATATACACTAGGCTACCTCCTTTATTTGAAATAAGAAAGAAGGAGAAATGAAAGAAAGGCCGTAAGAAATAAAAAAATACTAACATACTAACAAACATATCCATCCTAACAGTACCCGTGATAAAAAACATCATTGTACTTGCGCAGCGGTGAAACTCGCATCACAGATACGGTCATTATGGCTATCTTTATGAGCGTGACAGAGAAATTGAAGAAGCGGACTCCAAACAAATAAACCAAGGGTATTGTTAGGTAGCAGCAGAACCCATGGAAATTCTATGGACAATGTCATCGTTGAGCTAGGTGGACCCGTGAAAAACTTCTGTCAATATTACCTAACCAATGCTAACCTATCCTGTCCTAATCTGACCAAACCTCTCCTAAACGAACCTATCCTGATAAAATGCCAAACATCTCAATGGATGTAAGGCCATTCTTCAATGTTACACTGAGGAATTCGGTATCCATGATACCGCACACTCTGGCATCTTATGTTTCTTAAGAAGCGGACACCAAACAGATATAAAATAAATATATAAATAAACACACCACCGGTATTATTAGGTTAGATAAGTTAAATATTAATTAATTAGTCTATATACTTTTCATGAGCCGTGCAATGAATACCGCTGGTGTGAAGGACGCACGTAGAGGACATTAATTGAAGTCAACTGAGCTTTCCGGTTCAGGAGTGATCACAGTCGGCAATGTAATTCTGCGCCAGAGACGGTCATTTATTTTAAAGTTTTACGCACAGCAGGTGATGAAAAGGAGGTAAGGGTTATACTTTTTACTGACTATCGATAATAAAATTGGTGTCGTCTTTGGACAATGAATTTGGTGAAAATAATTAATTCATTGAAAAATGAAATGATTCAGTGAAAGTAACATTTCTATGATAAAGTATTTCCATTTCAGACCATGTTTTCATTTGACAACTCAGTTTCAGTATGTTAACATTTGTGTGTGAATAATTTGTTCATTTTTTTCAAAGGAGTTGAGGGGTTGAGTGACGAAGTTCTTTTTTACCCTCGTGACCAAATTGCAAAATTTTGCCATTGAATTACCAACAATATCTGCCTCGCTCTCATCACCACAATTCTCTCCACTGAATTTTTTTAAGTTAATTCAGTTAATTGTGCTACAATGAAGGCTATGCTATTTTTTCCCAATTCTAAAATATCCTTCCATTTTATTTTTTGCTTTTTTCTACAGTCTCGTAGCTCACTCGTAAATTCTCTCCCTTTTATCCATCTGGTATTCATCTCCCTTTAATCTATCTCCTAAGTTTTCAAAATCCTTGTTCAATATTTTCATAAATATAACACTTTGACCGAATTTGGTCAAACTGAAGTTCAATATTCAAGTCAAATTTGAAGTCAGCTGTAAAAAACTATTTTTAAAATAGCAATCATTAACTGGATCATGCCCTCATTTATCTTTAACTCAGTACTAATGAAAATTGAGTTTGTAGCTACTGGTCGGTGAGCAGCATCATGGAAATCCCCTCCGTGGCCACCGGTGGCTCATGTTGCGGTCAGAATGTTAAGGAAACACTACCAATCAAATCTAATTTACAATGCATTTGAGATGAGGCTACGCATCTAATTACTCGGCCGCTGGTCTCATGAGTTCTAGGAAATAGCTTGCACAATTGTCCATTGTACCATGACAGGTTATTTTTGCGTCACCATAACTTTTCAAATACTATTGTATCAGGCGATACTATCGTCTCACTCACAAATAAAAAGCTTTCATCTTTTCATTTTGATTACCCAGCATCAAGCCCTACAATCGCCTCCATTATCGTCCATACAGCAGAAATCAGCGCACCTGTTCTCCTATCAGATGCAGCCATCTCGGCGGGGCTAGGTACAAGATCTGGACGTGCCTTGTTAGAATCAATTTAGACAGAAATCGTATCTTCAAATAAACACGACTGCTGTCATCATCAGAACACTGGGGAAACAATAATACTTCGTCGTAAAATTCTTGAATGATTTCTTGAAAAACGCTAAACTAACAAGTTTCCACGTTTGATGTTAATATTTCAGTTGAATCCTCCTATTATTTTAGAGAGTTTGGGATTTGTTTTATTTGTTGAGTTTATCGGTCCATGGTTGAGTAGAGACTATAACTGAATATTTGAAACGACTGCGAAGATAGAGTGGATACTACAATTGGACATTTGGAACGACTGCCATGGAACAGTGGATACTACAACTGGATATTCGGAAGGACTGCGAAGATAGAGTGGAAACTACAATAGGACATTTGGAATGACTGCCATGGCAGACTGGATACTAACTACAATAATGGATATTTGAAACGAATTCATCGTAGAATGGATACTACAGTAGGACATTCAGAACGACTGCATGGTCACGTACGCTGTTGACTAGGAGAGTTCCAAGACAACAAACATGAGATGATATTCCCTTGTGCACCCAACGCGCGTGCGCAAGTCAAGCTTAATAAAGAAACGTTGCGTGACGCATCACAAGCCACGTACGGTGTTGTGTTAGCACTCTACATTAAGCTCTGATTGTAAATTTCACTTCCTTTTTTTGTACTTCCTCATGAAGCAGGTGAATCAGAGAATGATAAATTATGGTGCAGTGTCACGGAATGTTAATGCTGAACGATAACAAAATTATGTTAGTTTTCGTATTATGTATGTTTATTGATAACGAGAACTTTTTAAACAGTGTTCAGTTCATTACTTGCGGCAGCCTTCAATGTGCATCGGGAAGGGCGCTCCAACGCGGGACTGATTGTTAATTCGCAGCGACAGCCTACATGTGTATTGATTGGTTACACCTTTTGAATAGTACCACACTTTTTGCTCCCCACAGCCTTCAATGTGCTTAGGAAAGTGCGCTTTAACTTCATGGATTTTTCAAGGAAGGTCATCTACGGCTTACCGTATGTAGGTCCCTCAGTAGCTTTACGGAATAGCATGCCTTACCTTGGCCTACTGCTTCGTTCATCGGGTACGCAGCATAATCTTCAGGTGATTGCTGACCGCGCTTTCATTTACTGCGAGTGTATAAGGATTTTACGAATGTCCAGAATTGACTTTTAATGATGACTATTTGAATCATTGCAAATGAATTTAACACCCTCATGATAACAAATTTTGAAGAATATTCTAGCAACATTATTAAACATGGGCCATGGCGGGGTTTTATTCTCACTGGAGATACTGAAATAACTAAGGGATTTGGTATACAATTATTTTCGTGCATAATTATGCAAAACTCATAGCTTGCTTGCTTGGTCTGCCCGTCTTTGATTCCGCTCTGTAAACTGGATACCTAAACTCTATATAACGGCTGTGATTTTAAATTTTTGAGCTGAAATTCATTCAAAAGTTACTTGGAAAAAGAATGAAGAAATCGAAAGAATACAACACGCGCGTTTAGTCAGTTCATTTGGAAGCATCTTTCATGAAATAATTACACCTGTAACTCAAAATTAAGCTTTCTCTTTGAACAACATTGTTGGTGTATCAGTTGGACTGATATTTTAGGCACCATCATTATCATAATTTTTAATTTGAGATCATAGAAATTTCACACTTGCATAAAATTTACGATGCACACCGATGAACAAAAAACAAAAAACAGTGAAACACTTCCAAAATGCCAGGGAAAATTTGTTTTTTCTTCTTCAATATAGGCTCCTGGATTGAATCCTTTTTCAGGAAGAGCTTAAAAATTCTTGAACAATTTAAAATTTTCGATGACCCAGTTTTCATCTAACTCAAATTGAGCCATTATGTAGGTTACATGTAACATCTTTTGAAGTCGTTGCCCACGTAGCGTCTCTATTTACCACGGTAGAGGAAACAAGGTAAGGTCACTTCTATGGGAGAAAATACACCTCCTCTTGATCGGCTAGCCAATAGAAAGACTTCATTTCAAACAGACTTTATGACGTCACCGAAACGCCATATCGTCAGGCCAATAGTGGAGGCTGATACGGGGGTAGCAGTGCTTCCAGATGCAATATGAGCGCTGCTATTGGTTCGTTGCCGTGACGTCAGCAAAACCCCACCGTCAAAGAAAAAAGACTGATTTGAACCTACCTTGTTTCCTCTACCGGGGATTTTACACAGAATGCGAGAGAAATTTGAATGGAACCTTGTATGAAATTTTCTCACAAGACACAAGACGTGTGATCTGTGCACGTGCATCAGGCAATAAAACAAAATTAAACTCAAAAATCGAGCAATGAGTGCAAATCATTATTTCGCTCTTAAGATGGACGTCCATCACATATCCACACAAAATTAGACTTAAAAATCAACGGACGAGAGCAAATTATTATTTCGCTCTTGAAATGAATTAAAAATATAAAGCCTCCCCGCAATGAACCAGACCGAACGCTGTCAATTAAAAGTGATGGAGGATCGTCGTTGATTTTATTCTTCAACAGCCTAATGCATACGGAAAACTGGATTTGAGAATACCAATCTCATCGTTTCTTAAAGATAAACACGAAAGAAGATACGCATGTTGTTAAAGACGTTCATTTGAAGATCTTCAAGATACGATTGGGAGTCTTCAACATTTTTTCCCCGTTAGCAAAAAAAGTTTTCCACTTTTATCCTTGAACTTAAGCTGATTCGCTGTTTCGGCGTTGGAGGAAGTTTACTGATTTTTCATTTGCGAGCTGCAAAACATAAATTCCACTCAGTCGCACTTCTCTCTTATTGTGTTTAATGAGGAAGAGTAAATTTGATACGTCAGAGAACAATGTGCAGATGTGAAGTGATGGATGAAGCTCCAGCCCTGGCTACAAATCCTTCTGCTGGATGAACCACCAGAAGTTGGCTGCTGATTTCTCCATAGAACGACAATAAAGGACATTTTTAAATGAAAAGGTCTTCCAAGGACAAACACTCTTGAAGGAAATGACAGTGACATATAAAATAGATATTTGAGAACCATTATGAATCTCAATTGCATGAAAGCTCTCAATGAATTCGTCGAATTCTGTCGACATTAGAGATATCCTTCCGTCCAATGTCGCTCACTTTACACCAGCGCCCCAAAATCGAGTTGGCTGTTCTCTCTGCGAGCGTGCATGAAGCTAAAGGATGCTTTTTAAAAAAGGTGCTTTATTCTAATCAATCAAGCTTGGAAGAAATAATTTTTTATATTGGTTTTTCAAATGCCTTAAAACTATCATCAGGACGCAATGACGGTTACCCC
Organism: Platorchestia sp. MABIK; assembly: GCA_014220935.1. NCBI lineage: Eukaryota > Metazoa > Arthropoda > Malacostraca > Amphipoda > Talitridae > Platorchestia > Platorchestia sp. MABIK. The sequence goes on from JACJUY010000806.1 coordinate 150,813, forward strand.
CAGTCAAGCCGATACCCATTTCCGACACCTGGGTAGAGTGGGGAATTGGGCCTTTTCCCAAAGGGGAGAATCATCGGGCAGCACTGCCGGGATTCAAACTGTCAATAGCTTCCCGTGAAAGGCGCGTTCTTAACCACTCGGCCACGGTGACCACCGTGAAGGTAAAAACTCATAATATAATTTATACGATAGCAAAAAGTCAAACTGATGTGAAAGGAGATAGAAAAGTTATTCCGGATTGATGTTAACAGTTTATATTAAATATTAGAAGAATGGTTTTGAACGTGCATTGTAGCCATGAATCAAGGCAGTAATACGGAGTGCGATGTAACCATTATACACAGTAATTATTGCTTGTTTGGAAGGATTTTTTCAAACTCCGTTTTGTCTCAGAAGCTGTTGAAATTCTCCCCATTTGGAGAGTGTCACTTGGGCCCACACATGTAGGAAACCTAGATGCCGAAGAGCCAGTAAACAGCAGACATGAGGCAAAAAGGATATAAGTGCTGGTACCTCAACAACGTTGCTGTGACGTCACTTCGAAAGCTAGCCAATGAGGTATTGAGGTGTGCAGGAAGAAATTCGCTGTGACGTCACTTCGAAGGCTAGCTAATGAGGTATGCTGGAAGAAGGTCGCTGTGACGTCACATCGAAAGCTAGCCAATGAGGTGTTGAGGTGTGATGAAAGAAATTAGAAATTATTGCTTCCAACTTCACTCGAGATAAATTGTGTTCTTTGAAAGGTGAGAAAGATGTAAACAAATTCTGTTAATGTAATGTCAAATCCATTGGGACGACAAACAGATTTGTCGTATAGATCCTTTGACAAGATCATTTACGAATTAGGTCTCCTGCAGCTTACCTTCTATTTAAAATCAGTCATGAAAGTTTTTTCGTAGTTTGATCGACTCGTCTCAATGTAGCTCCAGATTTTGACGAAGAATGTCTGTCGAAGAATGTCCTTGGAAGGCAAATAGCATCCCTCTCCCCTGATAGTTAAAATAAGCAAAAAACCATTAAAAATTCTTGAAAGATCTTCAGTACTCATTTCACGGATACCAAAAGCACCGTCAATAGTACGCAATTGCAGCAATTTGTATCTATAAGGAGAGAATAGCGCATTAAAGCGCAGACTGAATCTTGAAGCGACGGCGTGGAGGTGGGATACCCCGCTCGTTCATCTGTTTTTTTCTTCTAATTGTCGGACAGGTTCGTACAAGTGAGATGCTAACAGTTTTGTGGCTACCTGCTAAAGCGATAAGGACCAATGCCTGCTCTAGATGTTAATGACTTCGTCTGAACGCGATTTGCTGCTCAGATGGAAAAGAAAAAAGAAAAACAGTTTATTTCCAATAAAGGTGGTACAAAAAAGACAGTACAGCCTTGGTTTTTAAAATATCTTAAGCAAATAAACTTATATGATACACACACATGACTATTTTAATACCCATGTCACTAGTCGAAAATAAAGGATTGAAGAGATGACACCGACTTGAAAGCTTTCTTTTTTTTTATGTCAGAATTTTTTTACTTATTCTACCGATATGATCGACACCCTATTTCGACTGGCACTAACATCAGATTATTGACGACATCAAAAGTAGGATAGAACTGATACTGATGGCACCGACATCAGAATGAGGATGGAACTGCCACTGAGCAGTGAACATCAAAGAACATATTAGGAAACAAATTAACCAAGAAATACCATTGAAAAAGGCTATATGCAACAGGGATATTCACCCCGACATCAGAGTGAGGAAGGAACTGCGTCTGTGCAGTGAATGCCAAAGGGCATAAAAGAAAAGAAATTCAGCAAGAGATACAATTTACTAAAACTGTTTCCGTAAGAGGATTGTGAAGTCGTCTGGGACGTCTAGCGCTTAAGGCGCAGCATCTGAAATCTCTCCGAAGTCCCCAGCCTTACGGCTATATGGATTCCCCGGTAAGTTCCAAGGGCCAAAACTGTTTTTATTTTTATGGCGCTATTTATAATTTCTCGAGCAGTCATCACTATCATTCTGTTTTGTTTATCCAATTAATCACAGCAACAATAGCAACAAAAAAACATTTGCTGTCGCTGGCCGGATCGATCACACAGGCGGGCCGGATTTGGCCCGCGGGCCGTAGTTCGGAGACCACGGATTACTAAGATAACTAAAACGTCTCATGCAGGAGCCTTTACTATAGTGCGACATGTGTTCAAGCGTTTGAATAATCTCTTGCTGGATCTTTTCCCGAGAAGCCCCCATCACTATTGCAACACATAAGTTCACCCACTTGTAACTTTCGAAATAATGCACCTTTCGACTTCAAATTACTCTCAAACGAAAGATTGAAACATTCTTTCGTTTGAGAGTAATTTGAAGTCGATAGGTGCATTATTTCGAAAGTTACAAGTGGGTGAACTAATGTGTGGCATTAGTGGCGGGGCTTCTGTGGGAAAGATCCCTCATGCTGTAGGAACCAATAATTGAACGATTTTTATAATGAAAAGGTCTCTGTTTTCTTCAGGCTTAAAAACCTTCTGTTTGAACGTTAGTCACTCAATTTTATTTCATCGCGAAAAAACTTAAATTTAAACGTTTCCTGTTACTTTTTGTAAGCAGGTTGAGTCTCAAAATTCCAGAAAAAACTGTAGTCACATCTGGTACATGAGTTACAAGAATAATTGAGGATCTGTCGAAGCTTATTTTCGTTTTTTGCTTGGAAATACCAGCCGACGTACTTCCCGAGACGACTTGGAGTTTTTGCTCAACTTCTGATTTGGTCGCGGTATGAAAATTGCCAGATTTTTTTCTAGACTCTTAATTGCGCGATGGATGGATGAAGCTGTGCTTGCAAGCCGATTCTTTTAAAGAGTGGGGAAAAATTATTTTGGATTCTTCTAAAAAAGTGGGGAAAATAATTTTAGAGTCTTCTAAAGAGTGGGTGAAAAATGGTTTTAAATTCCTCTAAAGAGTGAGAAAAAAATGATTTTATTTTCTGTTCTTGTAACAGCGAACAGCATTAGTCTGAGGGAGACACGAGATTGGAAAAGTTTTTTACAGATTTTTTTAACGGCAGGAAACCCAACGCATAAATTTTTCTTTAACTGCAAAACGTCAAACATAATTTTGAAAAAGATGAGCTGCCAATAACGTTTCAATGACAAATTTCACACCCGATGATTCATCCTTTTTATTCAGCGTGATCAATAATTGCGTTCACCACGAGGAAGATTAGCATTGAGTGTTATTAAAGAATGTATTTTTTCTTTACATTTCTAGTTCCGTACTGAAGGAATACGGTTGCCGCTCACCGTAGAACACTTACGACGACGAAAATCTCGACACAAGTGTTCCGCTCGCCAGTAAACATTCAATTGGCTTAGCATTTAAGACAACACAAGTATAAATGCATTGAGGAAGAACTGAAATTAAATTTACTAAAGTTAACAAATTTAAATGGTGTACAAGTATAGATGCATTGAGAAAGAATTGAGATTTAATTTCCTAAAATTAACGAATTTAGAATTTGAACTAAAACTAGAAGTTTGTATAAGAACGAGTGCTCATTAGATCAAAGTTGACATCTGAAATCTATGTAGAATGGCAAAACCTCATTCTATCCCTGATAAATTTATTTCTACAATCAAGACTCAATTTTTAATCTAAATATGTTTTGAAAGCCCTCGGTGTGTTTATAAAAGTGCCTCGTGCAGTGTGCATCTTAGTTGATCTCATGCGTCAAGTTTACAATAACTTATCGCGAGTCGTTAACTCAAATTTTAAGGCGTATCGAAGTCGAGTGCTAAGTGTTCGATAGCTATTAAACTTGCAGATAATGCTACATCATTCACTATCTTCTTACGTAATGATACCCTTGGTGTGTTTTTATGTTTGTTTGGTGTCCGCTTCTTCCGCCTCTCTGTGACGCTCATTAGGACGCTCAATGACCGTATCTGTGATACGAGTTTCACCAGTGCACAAGTACAAGAATATTTTAAATGCGGGTGTTATTTGAATGGATGTATTTGTCTGTCATCCACATCTGGGAAATGGATCCAAGAAAAATATCGAATCCCGTCATTTTAGACGGGCTTTGCACACAAGTATTCTATAACTAAAAGGACGGAAAAGGACGACAAAACGATCAATTTTCGTAAACATGCTTTAAAAGCATCAAAACTAATCTTCATCTCCTTGCTATCCTTTCAAACCAAAGTCGACATCCAAAAACTAGAACGTCAAAAACCTTATTCTGTCACCAATAAAATTATAAAATCAGGACTCCACTCACTCGAAATAAATTTTGGAAGCCTTCGATGTGTTCATAAAGTGCTTGGCGCATCTTATAGTTGTTATAGTTGACCATTTTGCTAAACTTAAGAAACAATCTACACCTGTATCGCGTGTGGTAAATTACTGTTTAAAATTGTTTAAATTGATTGATACTTTAAGTGCGACGTGACCCACCGGTGGTCAGTGAGAAGATTTTCATAATGCTGCAGACTGTCCAGCAGTCACTACCTCAATTTTCATATATACTAAAAGAAAGCTATATGAATGCATTATCCAGTTAATGTTTGCTATTTTCAAAATTTCTTAACCACGATTGAAGCTAAATTTGAGTTGGATATTGAACTTCAGTTTAATCTAGCGCAATTAACGCATTAAATAGTTCAATCTGAACAATTGAGGCAAGTGGGGAAATATTATTTTAGTTCTCCCTCAGGAGCAGCGCCTGAATACATCTGAGGGGCAGCCAAGCTTGAAAATTTCTAGTTTGATCCGGCCTCAAGTCTCCAAAATGCGATGAGAAAAAACAGAACATAAAAAGCATGAACTCATGAGTAGGCGTTTTAGCTGGGTTGAAAAAAACGAGGATGTGCGTACAAAAAATTTCAGTGGAGATTCAAAAGTTTCAGTTGTGTTGGATTTTTTTTTACATACTGCAGATATGGTCACTGTTTTGAGGTTATTGGTTGTTTTTGTGCCTCCTGACATTTCTTTCGCTGGTGGCTTAGCCTTTGTTATGTTAAAGGTTAGTTCTTTGTTTTCTGGTACTGGCTGTATTCACTTCCTCTTTCTGAATGGATTTTTTCCCAAAAGTACACAAGCGTTGAATCTGTTCGTCTTGACATAATTTTTTAATTGATTTTTTCCATGGGTATGCGGACTTTGAATTTGTTCGTTTTTAACAAATTATAAGCCCTCATTTCACCTTGCAACCTCCACTTCTACTGTAGTTTTAGAAAAAACTGCAGTAAAACGAGTACAAATTGCCAACAGTTCGGGTGTATGCATGCAAATCTCGGCAACTGTCACTCTGTAAAGTATTGAATTCTCGAACTTTTTGCAACCTTTTTTGCAGCGTTCATGGAATAAAAATCAAAACTCAGATATAAAGGCATTCTACCCACATAAACGCACAATTATATTAAAAAGTTACAACTAATGTGATCATCTAGGGAGTTCTCATCAACATAGTACAGAATTCTGTACGTTGTAACCATTTAGAAAAACATCGAGTATTATTCGTTAACCAAATTGTCGTTTTATGGAGCTCCATTCA